>VMDR010000782.1:79952-177507 GCA_007922815.1 Macrotus californicus | reverse complement strand
ATTTGCGACCAAATTCAACCAAGTCTGTGAGCATCCTGATTACCAGTGTTTTGAACTGTGCATCTGATAGGTTGGCTATCTCTTCGTCGCTTAGTTGTATTTTTTCTGGAGCTTTGATCTGTTCTCTCATTTGGGCCATTTTTGTTGTCTTGGCGCACCTGTTACATAGTAAGGGGCAGAGCCTTAGGTGTTCACCAGGGCGGGGTGGCCACGTCGCTGCGTTGTGACGCTGTTTGTGGGGGAGGGGTCTGAGAGGGAACAATGGCGGCCGCTCCGCTCCCTGCCGGTTACCAGTCACTTTCCGCACTACCCACAGTCCAATGGGGCCCCCCTGGTGCTGGCTCCGGCGCTGATCCCCGGTGGGAGGGCTGTGTATGCTCCAGGACCCTGTGGGTCTCTCCAACGAGCTCTCCAGTGAGGCCGGGAGTTTCTCCCGCTGCCGCCGCCTCAACCCCACAGGAGTTTTCAATCAGAGGCTTTGAGGCTTCACCTCCCGGCGCCGGAACTCTGGGCCGCGGGGTCCGTCTGGCTCCCGAGCCGTTCCTCCCCGTTTATCCTCACGAGGGAGTGGGACGCCCGGGCCGCAGCCGCCACCTCTCTTGGCCAGCCGCGCCTTTCCCGGATCCGCCAGCCGCCGCCTCGCCACGCGAGTCCTCTCCGCCCCTCCTACCGGTCTGGATGTATGTTTCTTAGTTTCTTGGTTGTCGGACTTCCATACGGTTCTATTTTCTGTCAGTTCTGGTTGTTTTTGGTTTTAAAATTTGTTGTTGTCCGTCTTTTGGTTGTGCGAGGAGGCACAGGGTGTCTACCTACGCCTCCATCTTGGCCGGAAGTCAAGACTATGTCATTTAGGCAGCACTAAAAAAGCAGTTGCTTTAAAAATCATTTATATTTAATTACTAACTATAATAGGTGTGATAATGAGCATTTTTCAAGACCTACTCTGTAATGCTATGTATTGCATTGTTTTCAATGTTTCTATTCTTCCATTGATTTCTCATGACAACTCTATGAAGCACGCACCGTTATGACCCCACTGTGTAGATGATGAAACCGAGACACAGAGAGGTTAAATATTGCCAGGAAGGGTTAGAACCTGAACCTGCCCCAAGCGGTAAAACTCCAAAACCAACACTCTTAGTTCAAGTACAAGCTCTGGTTGGAGGGGTTTGGGGGTGGGTAACAAACGTTTAACATTGCTTCTTGCCATTTGCTTTTTAAAATAAGAATATCTTTGAATGAAAGAAATAGCTTAAGCATATAGTACTGACATGAAAAAGATTGAATCTATGATGGTAAAATATCAGCCATTAGAGCAAAGAGGACAGACAATGAGTAGGAATAAGGGCTGCTGAAATTGTACCATGAATATATTTTTTAAATTAAGAGAAGACATCACGTGGAAATGTTAATAGTGGTAGATTTTGTGGAGCGAGGACTAAGCTCAGGCGAGGATAGCAGGGGTTTTAGTTCTTTTATTTTTATTTTTCTGTGTTATTTGAATTTTTCAAACATGGTTTCCACAACTTGGTTTTGTTTTATCCCAACAGGATTTATCTAAACAATAAAAGTATTGTTTTATTTTATTTTCTTTTTTAACTACTTCATATGTTAAAATTAATAAATGCAATGTTTAAAAATTATACTATAAAAACAATCACATGCTCCATTCCGATAGTCTGTCCTCAAGCTACTTATCACCTCAACGCAGAGCTAAGACGGAACAGACGGAAGAATCAGAGCGCCCAGAGAAATGGGTTATAGTTAAGTACCAAGAACGCAGAGCCATCTCTTGAGAATGTAGGAGTACAGCTCTCTTCCCAAACATGGTATTTTCCCTAATGTTTCTTTTCTCCACCAGAAATTTTCCACTTTAATTATGTGGGTTAAGTTAGAGGAGTTCACCTTCAGAACTTTAAATGCGCCAACAGCTAATCCCTTCCATAAGACACATTTCTGGGAAAGCCCAAAGATAAATGTTTACAGCCTGTGCTGGGAGAACGGGATCCAGTGAAATTCGAAATGATTTAAGCAGTATATTCCCACGGCCAAAGAAACACTTCAGAGTGAGCCCTTGCCTTTCTGCTCTGGAATTCTGGCCTCCCTTCCCGCTGAGGAGCGTGGAGTCACTGGCAACACTTGTAGGTTAGGTTCTTTCCCCCCTTTTCCTGGTTTTGCCTTCAACATGAGGAGAATGGTAATTAAAACCATACTTAAAATATTAAGTCCACTACCTGAAGGAATGAAGTTTATTAAAGTTGCTAAGCGTTAAGTACAGGAACCCAAAATAGCCTGAGCACACTCCCCTCGGCATACACATCCAAAATATTGGTTGAGAGCAGCCTAGGCATAGACATAGGGAGAGATGCATACACACGCACACATCAATATATTGATATATCAATAAATGGAATGCATTTCTCAAGTAACTAGCATTTTTGACAAGCAGAGAGCAAAGATGACCCCCTAATTAAGGCACTTAGAAGGGCCAGTTACTCAGCAAAATTAAGACATGATCTCATAAGGATGCAGAGAAAATAGGGACCAATACTAGATGCCACTTAACATCTCTGAGGCTTTACCTCATCCATCACGGGGGCCAGTGATATCCCCTTTGGGAGGATGCAGGGAAGGTGTAAGGAGCACGGTGCCCGGCACATCGTAAGGAGGTGCTTAGTGTAAGGCCTCTTGTTCCTAGGGGACCCCCTTGTGGTTCAACTGGTGAGAGAGGAGCACCCCCCCTCTCCCTGCAGGGCTGGGATCTATACATTAGTCCAGGTGAATTCCAACTCCGGTCAAAGAGTATTCAGTCACCGCCCTTTTCTAACACACCTATGGTTATAAGGAAAGGGCAGGATGGTATCGTGGCTAAAAGCTCAGTCCCACGTTCAGATACCAGCTTTGGACACAGGACAACTCACATCCCCATCCTGAGGCTCGTTGTGAAGAATGAATGTGATCCAGAATGACAGGTGCTGAGCATGCCACAGGTCCTCGACTCCTCTGGGCTGCTCCACTCTACAGGGGCTCCTGGCACACCCCCACAGCTGCCTGAACCCAGTGCAGGCTGGATGTGAGGCTGACGTCACCTTTTAGCAGGACCTAGACCCACCAGGAAAGCCCACCAGCTCGATGACAGCTCTGCTGCTCCCTACACCCCGCCCACTGGCTAGGCCCGAGAGCCCCTCTGCTCAGTACTTCTAGGGGTTTGGCACTGTGGGCCGTTCAGGGATATTTTGAAAAGCAGTATGGACAAGATGTGATTTCCTTGTCTGTTTGTTTTCAAAGTTCCTTGAAGAATTCCTCTAGGAATTTCTTAGAGTGCCCCAGCTAGAGCATAGTAGCTGCTCAATAAATGTTTATGAATGAATCATAAGTGCTACCAGTGATCGAGCCTGCTATGTGCCAGGTTCTGTACTCCAAGAAGATCCTAACTGTTATTCCGTTGTGACTCCACACGTGGGAGAGAGGCACTGGAGTTTAGCAGAAAATGAAACTGGCTTTGCAGTTGTGATTTCAACTAGCCTTCATCCTTCATTGTAGCTGGATGACCTCTGAAAAAGCATTTAAATTCTCTGATCCTGTTTCCTCATCCGTAAGATGGACATGACATATCTACCTCCTAGGATTGCTGTAGATTAAAAGATATTGATAAGTAGATCAATCTTTTATATATGTGTGCGCACACCTATATGTGTATAATCACATAGTACAATGTCTATCTAAAACCTAGAATATGATGTTAAAAAAACAAATGAAAAATAGGATATGATAACAACCCAGTGAGGTAGGCGTTGTTTTCCCCATTTTATAGATGAGAAGTTCCTGAGAACAGTATCCTCTGACAGAAGTCCAGTCAGCCTCTCCCATTGATAAGTTCTCTTGATTGCATCACAAATGAGTAGGGAATTGATCTGCAGCTTTAGAAATACCCAGGATTAGGCGAAGGACATTCCAGATAAGTTCAAACCCTACAGAGGCTTGGCTGGGTGGGGGTTAATAAAAGATCAAAAGAAATACTAGCTACCTTTTTTCTTCTCTTCCTACAGAGTGCTTGAGTGCAAGGTAGTCAATGAATTTATTCCCAAGCCTATACTAGGAGACATGTTATTTATTAAGAACCTAAGTTGAGAAGGAGAATAGAAAATGTTTAAGAAGAAAGTGCTCTGGAACAGTCTGTCTAGGTTTGAATTCCTGCCTGTCATTTATAAGCTGTGTGGCCAAAGTCTCCTAAACTCTCTGATCCTCAGTCCCGTGTCCATAACATGAGGACAATGAGAGGTCCTTCGGAAGGCTGCACCTGCAGAGCCTGTGTCATACCTATACCTTGTAAGCATTCAACACATCATAATTTTTGTGGTTGCTGTTGGTTTTATGTGGTTCATATACATAATCCAAGATTTGGGTAGATTAAACAACAGGCCAGATAACCCAACTAGTAATAAATAACTGGTAGACACAGGATTCTAAAACCCTGTCTCCAGAAAACATTAGGTTATGCTGGGTAACAAACAAGCCCCAAATTTTCGTACTGTGACACAATAGGAGTTTATTCCTCACTCACACAAAATGCGTGGCAGGTCTGGACAACTGTCCCTGGGTTAGCTCAACAGTGCAGGTGGCTGCGTTCTTACCCACCATTAACACAAGTGCCTGTGATCACAGCAGCAAGCCACAACCTGAGAAGGTGGGCGCCAGCAGTGAAATACTTCTACCCAGAAGGGACACATGTCTCTTCTACTCACATTTCATTGGCCAAAACGAGTTACATGTTATACCTAATTCAAGAAAGAAAAGTGCAGCCCTTCTGCATGGATAAAAGCCCAGGAAGACAAGTGATCAGTGAACATCTTACCCGCCAAAGCCAGGCTCTTTATTCTGTATTGCACTGTCCTGCCTGTCTCTGCAATAGACTAGCCATTGTCCCACTTTTTCCTGGCTGCAATAATTAATTTCAACCACCCCTTCCTTAAGTTCAGAGAAAAGCATCAGTGCTTTGAATGAGCTAACTAATTAGCAACTGTTCCACAAATTCCAGCCTAGCTCTTGTCCCTTTCTTGCCTGTCAGTGGTACTCCATGGTCAGTGGCTATCCTCCAGTGCCCCCCGTCAGCCCAGCCAAGACCAAGGCCACCCATCCTTCCTGTCCTCTTCCCCCATCCATCACCAGGGCCCAGCGATCTTGCCTGTCGATGCCAGCTCTCACTTGATGTCTCAGTTCCGGAACAGATGCTCCAGCTGCTAACTGGGGAGGGTCTATCCCCCCAAATATTTAGTTAGCAGCCATTCAGTTAAGTGGAATTGACTTGTTATCGGCTTTCCTCTGTAAGGCTGCCACCAGCAAAGGCTGTTTCCTCCTTCCCTCTTCTCTGCCTGTCAGTTCACTCCACATTCCTATCGGCAGCCTTTAGCTCTGATCAATACTAACCGCTGTGTAACAGCTCATGCACGGCTGCTCTGGTTTGCATCGATCAGACCCTTCTTCCAACAGGTAGTCAGCTATTTGAGGCAATGACTTGAGATAAACACCTACTTTTACTTCAGGCTAATTCATTTCAGGTGGGTTTCAAGGAGGCTCTGCACCCCCAGCCCCCTGTCTCTGAGACAAGCTGAAATCATAGAGTCAAGATCAACTCCTCGTGTACTTGAGATCCTAGGAGACCTTTCTTCCTCTCCCCTTTTTTCCCCCTTCCCTTACATGTTGTAAGTGCCACTTATAAACAAGATACCAAGACTTGGGGCATTGAAAATGCCACTTCAGAAAATGTGTCAGCCAGCCATCCCTCCTTCCTTTTAATGAGATGCATCCGGGACTGCAGGAAACCCAGGGCTACTGTGGAGACAGCATTGTCACCCGGCAACCAAGTATCCTTCCGGCTTCCTCAGAGCTAATCTCACAGTATCCTGCAACCCTAGTTCTCTGACCACCTCCAGGGGAAGCCTTTGAGTCAACCCTATCCTTATCCCTGGCTTACAAGTGAATTTGCCAGTGGCTGATATTATAAAACCAGTTGCTGTTTTGCAATTGATTGGGGGTTGGTACAACTTCATGGCATTTGTGTTATAACCAGCAAGCACACGAGACTAGATGATAGGCACTCTTTCTTTTCAACATGTACACTAAGTATGGCTGAATGGTACATCTGATACCACATGGCCCGATCACCTGGGTTCCAAAGCCCCTGTCCTGTTTTCTTTCTCTGGCCCCCTGTGGTACACCCACCTCATCAGTCCCCAAATCTTGTTGATCCTTCCCTTGTTGTGTAACCCCAGTGCCCTTGACCTCCAGCTCAGTTGTTATCATCCTCATCCAACCCTTCATCTCCTGGTTCATGGACCACTGCAGTATCCTCCAGCTAGTCGCCTGGCTTTCAGGTATTCCCTTCTTTGTTAGTTTCACCCTGCAACAGATTAGTCTTCCTAGTGCTCTGCTGAGGTTGCCTTGCTCTTCTCGAAAATCCTCAATGGCTTCCCATCACCTACCAGAATGGAAGCCAGTTTTCTCAGCCTATTGCTCTGGCTTTCAGAAACCTGATCTTTAGCTCTCTCTCCAGACTGTCTCTCCCTGCCCTCCAGCAGAAACCCTACACCCTAGTCTGTCTGAGGGCTCCCTACTTCCTCCACAAAAGTTTTCTAGCTCTGTGCCTAGAGCAAGAATGTCATGCCACACACCACCTTCGAAATGGTTCAAATCCTGGCTGTACTCTACCGACTAGCTTTGGGACCTAAGGGAGTTATCTAACCTCTCTGCCCAATTTCTCATCTAGGAAATAGGGATAATAATAATACCTACTCCATAAGATGGTTAAGACAATTGAATAAATTAATATATGTAAGGCATCTGAATGGTACCTGCATATAGTAAATTCCATGTAAATGTTTCATCTTATTATTATTATTTTCTCCTCTTTTCCAAGCCACAACCCAAAGACTACCTTCTCCATGACTATCCTTTAGGTCATCCTAGCAAAAAATACTCATTTCTTTTTCTTCCATCCATAGTTTTGGTTTATATGAGGTGGGACCCCCCAAATAAACCCCAAAATGTATTTATAAAAAATCATGTATTTATTCTTACATGTTTAAACCTCAGTCACCTTCAAAGTACTCTGCATTTGATGCAATACATCTATCAAGACATTTTGTCCACTGCTCAAAACAGTTTTTGAACATGTCGATTTTGATGCCTTTTAGTGCTTCTGCTGTTTTTTGTTTCACCTCTTGCACATCAGCAAAATGTTTCCTTTTGAGGACTGGTTTTATCTAGACAAACAAAAACAAAAGTTGCTTGGGGCAAGATCGGGTGAATAGGGAGGGTGGGGCACAGGGGTGAGGCTGTTTTTGGTCTAAAACTACTGAACACTCAGTGTACTGTGGGCAGGTGTGCTCATAAATCACCCACCATGAAATGGGCAAACTCGTTGAGTCTTCAAACAAAATTCACTGAATCCGAATGCAGCCTCTTACAATAATGCCAGCCAGTACACTGACATAGATGGGTTCCTAGAACACTCACCTAGTGGGGGAAGCTTGTACTACAAGCGACCCACCCTCAAGAAGCTAATTCTGGGTTTATTTGGGTCCCTCCTCATACTGATAATGTAGTAATAATCAATGGCTATTAGGTACAAGTCCAGTGCTTTTGATGCATTATTGCTTTTAAATATTGGCGGTGGATATTTTGCATTTCCCCACATCCACTCTTTCTCCTTCGCCACCTTGCTTTTTGGCAGAGGAGGCTGAACTGTACATGTGTGTCCAGTAGTTCCCAGCTGGATTTGGCGAACAAGGAGCGCTGGCAAGAAATAGGAAGAAGTGTAGGTTGGAGTTTTTATTTTCCCGCCTCCTTCCCATCTGAGTCACTGCAGAACAGCTTCATCTCTTCGCAGGTCGTGGCTCCTGTCATCTTGGCCCAGCCTGCTCTGTCTCTTTTCCATGCCCTCTCCTTGCCTCTTCACACTGGGGGTGGTAACATGGCTCCAGGGCATTGCACTGACCCGGTGGCTCCCAGGACACTGGCCACATCTTTTAATACAATTATCCCTATAGGAACTCTCCCCAAATAATGGTAATCCCCATGTGCCACCCTGGCTCACACAGTTCTCATTACAACTCTGCCAAGTAGATTCTGCCATTGTTAGCAAGGACACCTGAGATCACATCAAGCAAGTGATGGAACCACATTTACCTGGCTCCAAAAATCTCTCCTCTGAAGGAGGAGAATCTCCTTCTGAGTACTCTGAATCTCTCCTATTATAGTAAGGTGTAAGGTGGCTATTTCTCTATGGATTTTCACACCTCTTAGAATATGTTACTTTGCTTTTGCCACATTTGAATTCTCTGATCCTGTTTCCTCATCTGTAAAATGGACATGACATATCTACCTCCTAGGATTGCTGTAGATTAAAAGATATTGATAAATAGATCAATCTTTTATATATGTGTATGTACACCTATATGTGTATATGTGTGCATATGTATACATGTACATATCTTAGAGGCTTAAAATAGCAGTTACTCATTAGCTCACTGTCCTGGGAGTCGGCAATTTGGGCTGGGCTCAGCTGGGAAGTTCTTCTGCTGAATTCATTCAATTTGCTTCTGTGGCTACAGCAAACTGAAGGGTTATTTTCTGAGGCCTGATGGCTTGAATGGTGTCACATACATGTCTGTCAGCTGGTGGGAAGCCATAAGAGTCACCAGGCCACGTGTCTCCAGTATCTAGCCAGGTCAGCTAGACTTCTTCATGTAGTGGCTGTATTCCAAAAAGAACAAAGGAAAGCAAACCCCAGTGTGCAAACCGTCTTCCAGCCTCTACTTGCATCGAGTTGTGTAATGTCCCAGGGGTATAACGCAGAGTCAAGGGCTAGCAAAATTCACTCCAACTCTTGGTGAGAAGAGCTGCAAAATACTGCAGCCAGTCTACCACATGGGACACTCTTTTCTGAAAAGATCTATGTCCCGACAACGTTATATCCTGTATCCTCATAACCCAAGTCAGAAAAGCAACGTGGGCAGGTCTTGTTTTTAGGGGGTGGGGAGTATCCGCTTTAATAGCTTGGTGAACATCTGACACCCTTCCTGCCTGTTACCACCAGACTGAAAATAATTCTGAAAGGGAAGTCTCTTAAAACTTAGCATGAGGGAGTGGAATTTTTTTTAATTAGGCTTCAGCAGAATTTTTAAAAGAATCTTTCTTTTCTTCAGTGGCCTCTCCCTTGTTATAAATTTTAACTCCACCCAGTGGCATACCACAGCCAGCCTGGCTTCTCTGTCGCAGCCTTCCACCACTGTTGGCTTGGCAGCCCTGCTCAGCTAACTGTGCCGCCGAGGGAGAGGGAGGTCTTGCTTCCCACTCTCCTCACTTCCTTCTTTCTTTTCTCCACTCCTTCTGGAGCTCATCCTGGTCTACTCACTGCTGCCCTGCACACAGCTGGGACCTAATCCAGCTCCTAATCCTAGCTCCAGGATTCTAGAAAGAGCTGGAAGGTTTACCTATTGGACTGTTCTGTGTAGCCCCCCCGGTTGGGCACTGCACATGCTGCAGTGACTTAGCCTAGGGGCCGAGAGGCTTAGCTAGAAGTCTGGACCTCTGGGAAGTCCTAAAACAGAATATGAATCCAAAAAGTAATTGTATGTGAAATAATACTTAAAAATGCCTGTGAGATTATGAACTTGATGTGGCTAGCCATTCATTAATTTATTTCACGAGTAGTTATTGAGTATTTACTATGTGCCAGGTGCTGTGCAGTCCCTGGAAATATAAAACACGGTTCTTGCCCTTGAGAAACTTGTAGTCTGGGGCCAGAAGAAAGACACACCCATGAAGAGATAATGTCAATTAATGAAGTAAATGGTGAGTAAGAGGGTGTCATAAGAAGACAGGAGGCCACTGTGCCTAGCCTGGGTGATTGGGGAAGGCTTTCTCAAGGAGGTGATATCTGATAAGGTCTTATTCATTGCTGTCCAGTAGAAATATATTATGAGCCATGTGTGTAATTTTAAATTTTCCAGTAGTCACATTTAAAAAAACAAACAGGAGAAAATAATCCTAATATATTTTATTCAGCCCAATATATCCAAGATACTACCATTTTACTACATGAAAAATATAAAAATTATTAGTGAGATATTTTACAGTTTTTATTATATTAAGTCTTTGAAATCTACTGTGTATTTTATACTTATAGCGCATCTCAATTTGGACATCAAATTTTCAAGTTAAAGTAAAATGTAGTCCTATCAAAGCAATAATGTTGTGCTTAATGGAAACATATTTTATATTGCTTCAGTTAAAATTTTTAAATATAAATTAACTTAAATGAAATAAACTTAAAACTTCAATTCCTCATTTCCCGTAGCCACATGTCAAGTGCTCTACAGCTGTGTGTGACTAGTAGCTACTGTATCAGAGAGCTCAGGTCAAAAAGGATAAATAGATGTGAAGCAAAAAAAAAAGTCAAGAAGATAGGTCATTCTTGTTTAAAAAAAACTAGTGTGAGCAAAGGCACATAAAACAGTATGGGGTTTGGAACTCTGTGCAGTTTAATATTACCATGACATAATGGGCAAGACTAGTGTTGGGAAATGAGCCAATGGTGGAGGGATAGGCAACAGAAGGTCATAATGAGCCTTGCATGATCCAAAAGAATTGAGAATCATATATTTCCTAAATATGTACTTAATATGGGGAAATTGAGAACAGAGGGAAGTCTCTGGTTAGGTCCACTAAACCTTAATGTGAAAAGCATCTATTCTCCTGATGGCCTGGGACAGAGGTTCATCAAGTCCCCATCTGAGATGAAGTTTAGCAAAGCAAAGTACAGAGTGGATGAAGTGTGCCTTTTCTGTAGCATAACTAACAGAAATCAACTCAAATAGATATCATTGGTAAGTGGGCTTACTGGCTCATGGGGACAGTCCAGAGGTAAGGGAGGCTATGTGTCTGGTTGGTTCAAGTGCTCAAGAGTACAATGAAAGGCCCAGAGCAACCCTTTCCTCTCCATTTGTCACCACACTGTTCACCTCATCCTAAGGCCTGCTCCTCTTAGAGTCGTAGGGTAGCTGCCCACTGAGTTTAGAATCCATGTTTCCTCATTTCTGTTCAGTGGTAGTGAGTGCTTCTGTACCATCATTCCAAGTAAGATTCTGAAATTTACCTGATAGGACCATCTCAGGACACAATGCCCGCCCCTGAAGGAATAACTGTAATCAGGGAATAAAGTGTGCTGACTGATTCAAGGTATTCAGGGCTCACAGCCAGAATAGCCTACCAAGTCCACAGGCTGCACAGGAGTGTAGTTACATGGAGGTGAATCTACAAAGTGCTGGGATGGGGAACGGGGACATGAATACTGGTGGCAATGAATAGTTGACAGTCCACCCCTTTGGCCACTCAATACCCATTTGTGCCCACCTTCCACAGAAACTTTCCCAAATGCATAACCACATAAACATGTATGCAGTTCAAATGGAAAGAACCCACAGGCTCATATAATTACTATGTTCTGTGAAATCCCTCTCCTTGAATCCAGAGGTAGCTCCTTGTGGTCCAGTAACCTGCTGTTAAATGATGAGTTATTTACCCCCAGTACACTCAGAACAGTAGGTAGAGAACAGGCTGTACACAATTAAAACTGGTGAAACAAAAAAAGGTACATATTGTACCCTGCAGAACAGAAATAATTAAGTCCCATGGCAGTAGAAATAATTCTTGGTACCCAATATAGACCGAGGAAGATCATCTTGTCCATTTGTCCATTGAGCGTATCTGAGGAAGGCACTTTTTCTATCAAATTAAGCTTTGGTAAGCATTCAGTCTGCATCCCTAGGTACAAACACTGACAGTTTCACCCACAGCATAATGAAGACCTCCCACTCCCCAACCTGGGTGCTGGCACCCTCACTGGCCACTCCTGGCCTCCTCTACTTGCAGTTCCATGAGTTGTAGGGTATTTCTTGTAACGTTCTGTGATCCAAACTCTCATTGCTCCTGTTGAAAGTTAGGCTCACTTCTCCAAACCTTCCTTGTCCTAAGGAAACAGCCTTAAAGTAACTTTCAGTAATTGTTAATGTGTTAGAATTTTCAAAGGAGCCTTCCCCCAACTCTCCCCCCTCCCCCCACTGCCTCTGGAGTGTCTGGTTTTATGTGGAAAGACTCTCAAAGGGAGAAAGTTGTCAACAACCAAAGACCTACATCCAATGGCAGAATTTCAGGCATAGGGCTAAAGGTAGGAGGATGGAGTGGAGAGAGCAAGTCTTTAGGAGCCACACAACCCTGGATTTGCACATCGGCTTTGTCATGAACTGTGTGACTTTGAACCAGTTAGCCCTCTAAGACTCATGTTCCTCACCTGTGAAATGGTGAATAACAATACCTCTTATAGTTGTGAAGGCTAAGTAGAAGCTATAAAGCACTAGCACTGTGATGGCTGTGGAGCAGCTGCCTAAAGAATGTTGGTATCTCTTTCTGGAAGTGTGGAGATGCAGTGGGAGGCACTGCAGGAAGCCAAGCATGGAGAATAGGCTCTGGGACCCTGAGACCTCGAGGTCAGGGTGGCCCTTAGATCCCTAGTATCAGACTCAGTGTCATGACACCAACTCAACAGTGTCTGCTAACACTTGGAAATGAGGGACAGCAGGGTCAGAGTTTGCTTTCTTCCACAGTGGGTCCTGACCCTCCAGGTGTTGACTCCCACAAAGGAAAACCATGCTCAGAGCTGGTGGCCAACAAAGGGGCCTGGAGACAGAAGCTGAAGACTGCTACATCTGTGACTCTTCTAGAACAGCTCAGCAGAGCCTAGATCCCAGGGTGACATTGAGGCCACCCTTTGCCTGTGAGCTGCCCCTGGGATCAGAAAAAGGCCATCTCAGGAGATGGTGAAGCTTAGATCCTTGAAGAAAATCACTAAATGAGTCTGTCCAATTTTATATAACAACTTAGGGAGAATTAGTAAAGAATATTAACAATGCAACTTCAGTTAATAAAATTCCAACTTACCTTCAACCAGTGTTAGACCATTCACCAGCCTCAGAAAAAGAGTAACATAGGCAAAATCCACCCCCTTAAAGTTTCTTTTTAAAAATGTCCTGGTCGGGGGACAACCACTTGATTTAAACCTTCTACCCTGGATTATAGAAGCTGACACCATTCTACCCTACCTGCTGGGATCAAGACCTCTCATCCATGTTTGATTGTACTTCCTGTTATCTCTTCTAGAACATTCCTTCTTGTATATTTGTGGCACTCGCCCCTTTGCCTCGCCCCAGTAGTTGACAGTGGGTGTATGTGATGATAGCCTGCGAGGATTCTTGCTTAATTATAATTGCTCACATTAAAACAACGCTTTGGATGAGGCTTCATTCTCCAGACTAGTGTGGACATGGGTGTGGGCAGACATGGGCCATATGTCTCATGGCCTGGGATTTTTAATTTCTGGGAGGCAGCTTTATGGAAGTTTTTGTACTTTCTCAGGGCTTTTTCTAACCCTCAGCTCAAACTTGTTCATTATTCCCCAGGCAGGTTTATTGACCTTCAGGATATGTTGAAAGGTCTTCCATTATTCCCTGTTAGGAATATAAAAGGCCTTCCTTCTTCCCTTCCCTTTCCCTCTCTCTGCCAGCATTTCTCCCTCCTCTCCTGGTTTCTGACCTCATCCCTTCCTTCTGTCACCTTTCCCCCTCCCTTCTGTCCTCTCTCCCTAACTCTCCCTTTCTCTCTGTCTCTCTTCTCTCTCTTCTGTCACTCCCCCTTTCATTTCTCTCTTCTCACCTCTCGCTCCTGCCCTTGTCCTCTCTCTGGTGACTAATATAACTGGTTTGCTGCTGCACTGTTGAACTTGTTTTATCATTTTCAACATGTGCCCAGAGACTTCCAGGCAAAGGGCAAACTTTGAAAATCCCTAAGAGAGTAATATCCAAGGCGTAGGGCTCTGTGGTTGTTTGGGCCTGAAATGTGTAGAATGCTTCCAAGGCATGGACGGCTGACATGCCTGTGTCCAGAGGGGCTGCAGACTCTCATACCTGGTCAACCAGCCCCATAGCTGTCAGCCAGGTCTCTGGGGCAGTGTCTAGGCCCTCCACCAGCTCTCGCTGATGCAGAAGAAAAGTGGTAGTGTCTGGGGCGCTTCTGTCCTCACCACTCTGCAGCAATCTCCCCTTCCCACCCTAATAGGAAAAGCATTTATTTTTTAAAAAGTTCTTGTGTGGCTTTGTTGGCATCCTTATAATTTATGAGTCCAAGACTCCCATGGTTCATTGTGTCATAGGTCCCTCTGCTTCTCTTCTGCTCATTTTCTCTGTTTCTTTTTATTTACTTGTCTGTGCTCTCCTGCCTTTCTTTCTCCGGCCACCTCTTCTCCACTGACACAGTTTCTTATTTCACTCTCTCACCTCTTTTTAGATGGGGCACCGTGGGCAAACAGAAGCTGAGAGAAGTAGGGCACTGTGGAGGAATGTTTAACAAATGTACCCAGAGCAGTATCCAAAGTTTTTTCTAGAGCATCCCTAAAAACGGGGGGAAAGGGCAGTGAGACACCCAGACCCATGAGTTCAAGATTGTACAGTGGCAAACCCACTCGCCAACGTCTCCTAAGTGATTCCTGAGAGGGGAGAGTCTGTAGTTTTGGGGTCAGAAAACACTGAGTCTGAATCCAGCTCCAGCAACTGCTGACTGGTGTGTGCAAGACCTTGCAGGAATGTGTTAAACCTTCTGAGCCCTGGTTTTCCCATCTGTAAAGTGGAGTGATAGCAATACTTCTTGGAGTTTTGAGCACAGAATGAAATAGCAAATATGACAAGCACTTGGAATGTGTTAAGCACACAGTGAATATTAATTTTCTTCTTTCACCCCAGAGATGATTGAATCAATAAAGGCAGGACAGATAATAAAGCTTGGCAGTTGAAGCTGGAAACAGCACAGCATTTTGTATATTGGTGTTGGGGCTGTTTCTTGTGGATGGCAAGGGCCTACAGGACAATTTTTACTCTGGGTATGTTGTTGTAACAGCATTCAATTCTTTAATGTTTAAATAGTGCCTGCTTTCCCGTAGTTGGCACGATGGTTGGGCCTCCCATTAGCGTGTTTATTTATTTTTAATTTCACTAGCAATGCGTGAAAGCATTCTCATGGGCAAAAGACAAAGTCAAACTAGATAGGGTAAAATGCAAATGCCCTTGCCATCCCCAGAAATCCTGACCCTGTCCAAGAGGTAATAACAGCTTGGCATGTGTCCATTCAGACCAAAACTAAAAACTCATTCACATGTATATGTGTACATATGCACACAGAAATGCATAGATTTATTTTGCAACTTTAAACATAAAATGCATGCTCACTTTTATTATTTTGCAACTGGCTGTTTGTTTCTTTATGAGTTTAAAGTGGTCTGAAGGTCTTTCCTTGTCTTTATGTCGAGCCCCATCTCATTTTTATACCTGCCACAGTACATTCCATAACCCTCCCACTAGAATGTAAGCTCAATAAAAAGATGTTGTTTTTTTTCATTTCCTTATCCCATAAACCTCTAACATTACCTGTCACATAATAGGTGTTTTACTGTTGTGGTAACATTTACAAACATTCCTTAAATGATTCAGTGAATCAATGTGGCTCCACCATATTCCTTTTTAACCATTCCCTGACTGATGGACATTCAGGTTATTTCTATTTTCAAAATTCCTATTACAAACAACACTGCAGCAAACATCCTTACGCTTGCCGTACTGTGCGCATATGCATGGAGTACTGTAGCATGTGCCCTAGGAAGTAGAATTGCTGGGGCAAAGAGGAGTTCTTCTTCCAATGCCGATCAATACTGACAAAATATCTTCCAAAGACGGTGGTGTCAGTCTATAATCCTACTAATACTACCTTTTCTTAGGTGTATGTTTCCAAAATAGTATGTTCCAAAATAATCACAGGTAGCCTTTTTCTGTTTTGATATCAGGGAAGGAAGAGGAAAAATGATAATGAGAAAGAAATAAGGGGTGGTAGAAATTCATTCATTCTTTTTTCCAATCATTGATTCCATTCTAGGTCTTGCTCTAAATGCTGGGCACCTAAAGATAAATGAGTCTTGCTACAAACCCTGGGAGATCTTTTACTTAAATACTTAATTCTTAAAATGCAATGGCATAACAATACATGATAACTAAATGTAAGGTCTGAGCCTGGATTTGATCCCAGACCAGACAAAACAATAGCCATTAAGAAAAATATTGGGACATTTGATGAAATTCAAATAGGGTCAATGGATTAGATAATTTCCTATTGATATTAATATTCCTGATTTAGATCATTGAACTGTGGTTGTGTAAGAGAACGTTCTTTTTCTTAGGAAGTACACATTGAAGCATTTAAGTGTAAATACACATTTCTCCAACTGACTCCTAAATGGTTCAAAAAATATGCATTCCTACGACTCAGAACTTTCCAGTGGAACTTCCCACAATGATGGAAATGTTTTATACCTCCTCTGACAATATGGGAGCCAAAAGCTGCACGTGATTTACCAAGCACTTGAATGATAGCTAATGCAAGTGAGGAATTGAATTATTAATTTTATTCAATGCAAATTGAAATAGCCACATGCAACTACTGACTACCATATTGGACAGCACAGCTATAAACACAGAGAGAGGGAAAGAATGATAAAACAAATGAGACAAAGTGTAAAGAGTTAATGAATGTGTATAAAGGATATACAGAAATTCTTTAGATTATTCTTCTACTTCTTTATGTTTAAATTATATTTTTTTAAGTTATATAATAAATGCAATGTCATGTCAGAGAAATTCAAATTAAAATATTACTGCGATACATTTTATTACAATTGAATTGTCACAAATAAATAAAATTACACTACCCAGGAGCCACAGAAAGGACATGCTCAGATATTACCACTGGGTGCACAAATAGGCACAGACATTTTTAATGTATCCTACAGAAATACTTGCCTAAGTACATGAGAAAATGTATAAGGATGTTCATTGCAGTTTTATTTGTAATACAAAGAAATTAGAGATGATCAAAACTATTCAACAGCAGGAAAATGGTTAAATACATTTTGCTTTGTTCTTATTCTGAATTACTATAATGCTCTTCACCAGATTGAAGCAAATCTTTATGCACTGACATAGGAAGTTGTCTGAGACAGATTGTTGGGTGTAAAAAAAAGCAATCTGCTAAACAAAATGTTTAGTATGACTGCATTTTTGTAATAAAAATACACTATACATGTACATATATGCATATGTGGGGGCATATTCACTCACATCGTGCATAGGAAAAGTTTGGAGAAATAGTGGTACACCTGAAACAGTTATGAGACCGTTCTCCAGAAATTCCCCAAGTCCCATGGAAAGACCACCCAACTCAATCTCTCGAGTCCTTGGGCTGGCTGTGGAGGGTCTTCACCTGTCCAGAAATCTCAAGCTAGTGCTCATAAGCTTGTTAGCTGCACCACCAAATCTCCTGGAAATGCCCCCTCATGTGGCCTGCAATTCCCAGGTCCACACAATGCCCCTCCCCATAGCCCGGGAGGCAGCCAGGGTCATTACTGAGTTCCAATGAAGAGAGTGTTTATTATTGTTGTCGGTTTGATGCTGATCCCAAAAGGACCTAATCAACAGGTAATAAGACCTCATGGGAGCTATTAGAAACCTCAACTTTAACCATGTTATAACCACAGCAGAGACAGCCGGACTCACTGCAGCACTGTGCCTCCCACTGTCCAGGGCCTGATGGAGAGGAGATGGAAGGGAAACTGGGGGGAGAGGTACTGGTAAGTGTACTCAGGGATGGACTGAGAAGGGAATAGGGGGACAGACATCCAAAATTGAGTCTACTCAATAATATATATAATCATTATCATCACCATTATCATCATGCTTAATTAAAGAGCTGTGCTAGGTTTATGATGTATAAAAATAAGCCATGGTCCTGCCCTCAAGATGCTCAGACATGAGAATAAAGACTTGCAATACAATAGGAACTACACTACAGAATAGGTTAGTTCAGGGCACAGGGGTGGTACAGAGGAGGGGATTAACAGCCTTGTTGGGTGAATCAGGGAAGACAAATGCACCAGTAAATTGATATAGTACGTAGATGTGACAGCATCTCTTGCTTGGGCATAAAGGGCTTACATTTAGAGACCAATTTCTAATACAATTCTCTTTTTATCTTTGAAGTTGGCTTAAATTCTTTTTCTTAATAAGTTTGGATATAAAGAAATAAAACTAAATAATAATTAATTTTAAAATATCTACTTAAGCCTTGACTGGTGTGGCTCAGTTGGTTGTGCGTTGTTCTGCAAAGCAAAAGATTGCTGGTTCCATCCCTGGTCATGGCACATGCCTGGGCTGTGGGTTCAGTTCCTGGTTGTGACGCATATGAATGTCAACCAATCAATGTTTCTCACCCTCTCTTTCTCTTTCCCTTCCTTCTCTCTAAAAATAAATAAATATATATATATATATATTACTAAATATGAGTATATATATTACTATATAAATACTTGCTTTTTGATATTACAAGTTACTCACCTGCCAACCAGTTTGATGGAAAGTTAGTCCCATCCATTAGCAAAACTTAAGAATGCCTGATAAGATAAGTGTCATGAGCCATTTCTCATTACCTACATAGCAACCAAGTGCATTGTTACATAATTATCACATATAAACACCCTTGGAACTGTACCAACTGCACACGGGCACATCGTCATCATTGCCGACAGATAGTTGATAAATGTTTTGATTAAAGTTTCCAAAGCAGAGCCTCTGTGATGAATGATGGAGACAAGGAGATAAAGTCACATCAACAAAGGCCAAATTGGCCTCCAATTTTTTTCCAACTTGCACAGAATTGCAACAGCTTCTCTTGTTGCACAAGATTTTGCATTTTGCGCAAAACTAACTGCAAACATCCTATCAGCTTGGTAGATGGATTTGACCAAGCACAAGAACACAGTAAAGATAGTGGCCACGGCAAGAAGTCACCTCACTGCTCAGTCTTTTGTAGCCTTTGAAGAGCATCACCCTTGGAGGGGAGTTTGTTCATCTGCGACTTATTTAATCCTGAGTTCTCATTCTGCTAGAACAAAAGTCCTGCAAACCAAAAACTGACACCCTACTCAAATCAGTGTACATTTGAAGTCTTCTCAGAGGGGGTAAAGAACTTCAGGTTCATTAAACAAAAAAGAGATGTCAAATTACACAGTCTTCATAAACATTCATTCAGCCACCTAGCACCTGGTACTGGATATGGGAAAAAAAAGAACAAGATGAAATCCTCGACCTTAAAGAGCCTGCACTGTAATTAAAGGAAACAGAAACAAGCAGAAGCTCAGGGAACTAAGAGGAGAAACGTGGCTTGGAGGAAGGGAGTCTAGGAAGGCTTTAGAGAGAGTCTGAACTGGGTTTTGGAGAGGATTCCTCTGGTTCTGTGGCTGGCAGGACTGCACATGCAAAAGCACAGAGGAAAGAAATGGTCAGTGCACACACAGGAGAGATGAGGAGGCAGAGGGAAGACTGGATCCAAAGAAGTCACATTCATAAAGGTCTTCAAGGCCATGAGAAAGATATTTGACCTAGAAGACCATGGATATATTCTTTTTTTTTTCTTAAGATTAACAAATAGAAATTGACTGTTATAAAAAAAAAAAAAAAGTAGGGAAAGCCCTTGCTGGTGTGGCTCAGTGGGTTAAGCACCAGCCTGCAAACTGAAAGGTTGCCAGTTCCATTCCCAATCAGGGCACATGCCTGGGTGGCAGGCCGAGCCCCGAGTTGGGGGTGTGCGAGAGGCAACCAACCTATGTTTCTCTCACTCATCAGTGTTTCTCTCCCTCTCTTTCTCCCTCCCTTACCCTCTCTCTCTCCCTCTCTTACCCTCTCTCTAATAAATAATAAATCTTTTTTAAATGGCCGAGGATATATTTATGTAAGCATTCATGTCATCAAGCACAATGAGTAGTCACTGATTATAATGACCTGATGATACCTTGAAGTCCCAGTCCCTCTGCAGAACATTTGCATCATCTCGTGTGCTCTCAGAATGGTCCAGCAACAGACATATTCAACAGGTCCCTGCCTTCAGGGAGCTCAGGTCAAGTGAGGGACAGACTTGAGTTTGATCACTCGACAGTGCGATAATGGAAACACACATAAAATTATGTGGGAGCATTTGGGGGTCCAGAGGGCAGGGCTGAAGGGTGGCCAAGGAAGGCTTCCTGAAGTAAGTGACACCTGAGCTTCACGTTAGCCGAGTGAAGAGGATTCAGAATTGCGTCTACACCTGAAGTCAACTGTGGCCCAGAAGATGTTGTTCGCTAGAGCACGGTTTGCTCCTGTTACTTTTGCATAGGTTGGCCTGTGAACTATCAGCCAGTCTGCCTTAATTGGTGGGAGTCTTTCCAGTTTCTCTCCAAAAGAAAACAGCCTCATCCCTTCACTGAGAGATTTGTCCAAATGGTCATATTGGACTCTGTGGGTAGCACTGAATTCCAGAGTACAGAGACTAAATATGTCATTTTACCCAGTTATTGTGGCAGTGGTCTCAGTGGACATCTTTCTGGAGACCTCATAATGCACCAGTGAGGACAGGTGCAGTTCATGGCCTAGCCTATCACTTACTTTGTCCCAAAGAGACTTGGCCATTTCTTCCTCTGAGGCCGTCATCACCAAATGTTCCATGAGAAGCCATGTGCCATGAACAAGGAGTTTGACAAAGGGCATCAGGATATCCCCAGTTAGCTTGGGATTTGGGCCAAATTACAAAACCCCATGTTTTGGTTTCTATATCTTTCTCACAGTATATGCCAGAACAACGCCAGTTTGGTCTGAAGATCCATAGATAATACTATGTAAAATATCTCTGTAAAGAGGTGTACAGATAAAAGTTGTTCTTATTTCACTAAACCTAGAAAACATCCATTGAACTCTTAGAATTTTCCAGGCACTGTGATTGCGACAGAAGGAGGCATGAGACATAATTCCCACTCTGAGGAGTTCATGGACTCACAGAAGAGTTCAGATACAAAAATAAATTAACTGCAATTCCATATAAAAGTGCTATAATAATGGAAATTCAAAGACTGTAGAAACATGGATGAGGAAGTAATTAATTCTTGGAAAGTACCTGCCAATGGGTGTCCAAGGGGAGGAGAGACAAGGTGGAGGTAGCTGCTCTAGGATGGGCCTGGAGGAATGAGGGCACAGTCTTGCTGAAGGAAGAGGGAGAGTCCAGTGTAAGTGTTTGAGTGTGACCTATGTGAGACAATGCCTGGAGGTGGGACTAGAAATGCTCGTGGCCCAGGATTTTCAACCCCATCCAGCAGAGCTGGGAGCCTGTGAAGGCCTTTTCAGAGACATAGATGGAAGGACACCAGGACCATGTATTGAGCATCTAACATGTGCTAGGAATCATGTTAAGGACTTACATGTGTTCTCTCTTTCGACCTTTACAACAACCTGTGACATGGGTGCTGTTATTACTACCTCTTTACAAAAGATGACTGAGGTTTAGAAGGTTAGGAACCTGCTCAAGTTTCCCCAGTAAGTGACAGAGCTGAGGTTCTGACCTGAAGCCCAGGTTTGGGTTTTTTTTTTTTTTTGTAATTTTCTTAACAAATGCAGATAAATCGAAAGACACAAATGCCAAGGAGAGAAAGGCTAGCTGTGATTATGATTGTGAGAGTGCTTTGAAAGGTTGAAAAATCTGGCCCTGGTTGGTGTGGCTCAGTGGATTGAGTGCTGGCCTGCGAACCCAAGGGTCACCAGTTCGATTCCCACTCAGGGCACATGCCTGGGTTGCAGGCCAAGTATCCAGCTGGGGGTATGCCAGAGACGACCAATCCACGTCTCTCGCACATTGATGTTTTCTCCCTCTATTTCTCCCTCCCTCTCTCTCTAAAACTAAATAAATAAAATCTTTTTTTAAAAAAAAGGAAATCAGGAAAAAGCCAATCTCAAAATGAAATTGAATTCAGAAGAAATGATAAACTTTTTTGTGGCTCTGTGTTAGATTTCTCTTATAGCAGTGGTCCTCAACCAAGGTGATTTTGCCCCTCTCTGGGGGACATTTGGGAGTGTCTAGGGACTTTTTTGGTTGTCACAGCTCAGGGAGACATCTAGCAGGCAGAGACCAGGGATGCTGTACAATGCACAGGACAGCCCTCACAACAAATATTGTTCTGTATGCCTATTATGGGTGAGGGATGTTCTAGAATATGAGCAGTATGCTAGGGTCATCCACTGGCTGTCCACCTTTTCATTCTTTCTCTGCTCATTAGCCCAACTCTCAGAAATTAAAGAAAGGAGAAGACGTGAAACTCAACCAGCTTGTCTACTTGCTAACAGTTTTAGTGAGCAGTTTGATGGTGGAGTCCTGGAAATCATCCACAGTAAACCCTAAGGCTTCTCTCCAAGAGCCCTTCATCTGAATTCTCGTTTCCCTACCCTTGTATGTACGGGGCTGATTCCTACGGTGAGATGGGGAACGTGCAAGGAGCATCTCACGTTCTCAAGACGATGTTCCCAGGAAGGGGTCTGCCACTGAGAGGACTCCAGAGAGCCAGAAACCAAAGGTCCACAGGGGTAAGACCAAGCATGACAGGTGCTGATGGCATATGAAGGGACCCCAAGATGAACATGGGGTCTGTTCCTGCTGCCTCCCCAGCCCCACTGCACGTCTGCTTCTGCTCAGAATAGGACACACATGCTTACCTCTTCATATTTCCAAATAATGCTGTTTTTAAGAACCTGGCTGTCCGGTATGTGACAAAAATTTAAAAATCCTGACACCAAAAATTACTATTCAAAGTAAAGTATTATTTTAGGGTGGCATTATTTTTTTAAACTCACATTTTCATTTGTTACAACATGTAACATTCTGTGAACACATAGATAAGAGGATACAATAGATATTTGACAGTGTAGTTCTCAGAATATTTGCATATGCAAGAGATTATTTCAGCAAATATACTCAGACTGACCCTATTAACCATTCACAATATTTTGTCTTGAATCCAATTCACACTCTATAGACATGTCCAATTCACGTTTCAGCTCTCACGCTGTTTTCCCTTTTAGACTTTATATTAGGAAATAAATCCATAACATCAAATTTCGTGACATCTGCTGTGGCTGACATGATTGAAAGGGAATTTCACTTGTGCCAGGTTATTCTGTTTCCTAATTTGTTCTTTATCATACCTGAGAAACAGCCTGTTTCATCAAGTCCGATACAGAGAATGGAAGTTGCTTGTGCAAAGTTCACAGCATGTGCCAGCCTTGACGATGCCAGAGGTGACTACAAGAAGTCCTGTGAGCCAGCAGTGTTGACAGGATGGCCGGAGTGTAATTCCCAGGCATGAACAGCTTTGCCACTTGTGCCCAGGCCAGATCTGCCAAGCTAGCAAGCAGAGGATCCAAGATAAAGTTGGATCAGTGTGTAGAATGTACAATGACCTTTTAGGAAAAAAAATACAGTGATCCAAAAATATTAGTCCCTGTATACCAGGGACTCAGATTCTCATACACCATTGTTCAGAGCAGCATTATCCCCAACAGCCATAAGATGTAAACAACCCAACTGTCCAAAAACAGCTGAGCAAGTAAACAAAACGTGGTAAATCCATACAGTGGAATATCATTCAGCTCTGAAAAGGAATGGAGTTCTGAGACACCCCACAACATGGATGAACCTTGGAAACATTATGCTCAGTGAAATAAGTCCAACACACAAAGACGAATACTGTATGATTCTCCTTATATAAAATATCTGGAACAGTTAAACCCATAGTGGCAGAAAGTAGACTGGGGGTTTCCAGGGCCTGGGAGCAGAAGGAAGCTAATGCTGAATGGGTGTAGAGTTTCTTTGTGGAGGTGATGAAAAATTTTGGAAATGGGATGAGAGTTATGTAACATGTAAATGTGATTAATGTCACTGCATTGTACAATGAGAAATGTCAATATTTTTATACAATTATAATAATTTTATACACATGTATATATGTGCATATATATGTATACATACACTCATATATATGTGTGTGTCCAAGTAAATCCTAAAACCAGACAATCAAAATTTTTAAAAAAACGTGAAAACTATAAATGGGAATTTAAAAACTAAATGTAGAAAAGACTGTAAGTGACCATCTCAGAGCTACTCAGTTCAAACTGTCTCAGAAAGTAATACATCTGTTATCCTCCTTTTGCCTGCCCGGGCTTTTCCTATGGATATGGCTGCATACATGCACCCATGCTGCATTAGGGGACCTCATCGCCAAGTTTGGGGTGATGGCGCCTGTCCTCTCAGGCTGAGTTCCCCTCTGTGCCAACACACCTGATGTGAGAACAGGCTCCAGGAGCAAGCTTGCTACCTAGTATGCCGCTACCTTTAAGAGGAGTTTTAACGTGACATCATGTTTCCTGCCTTCTCTGGCCCTGCTTCCTTGCACCGTCAAAGTGCCAGCTTCACCTACTACATACAAGGAATTCCATGTTTTTACCACTTGCAGAAACGGGAAGGGTACTACAGAGAGGCTGTGGGATGTAGAGCAGTCTCCTGAGCTGGCGGGCCACTAAAGACTTGCCCACCTCCTGGCCTCTGGCTCCTACTCACTGTCATAAGGAGAAAAAGCTTCTTTCTGGAACCGTTATGGGAGCCCAAAACCAGCCCCGGCAGCAGGAGCAGGCAGGCTGGCAGTAAAGTTTCCAGAACCCCAGGGGATATAATCACATTCTCCAACCAGGTGCTGGATATAAGACTTGTGGCTTCCAACCTTCTTGGCTCAAGGCCAGAGTTTCCAGGCCTCCCTCCACCCTTCGGCTCCTTCCCATCATCTTTCCAACCAGAAGCTTGTTAACTGTTTTCCTGTGCTTTTATTCAGATTTCAAGGCACCCTCTGTGTGTTAAACTTCAAAGAAAGTTTGCTGTGCTGAGTGCAAAGCTGTAACAAGTGGAAGCTCCAAACAGCTCTGTTGAAAATGGTTTTGTTAAAATGAATGGGGCTGAGACTACCCCCCTCCCCAACCTCTTTCTTTCAAATGAAATTGCATTCGTGTCTGGATCAAGTTGCCCAGTATCAATCCTGAAATTTTTAAAGATGAAAAGCAGAACAGCCACACCATATTTAAAACATGAAATGATTACAAAATGGCACCAGGCCAGTGTTTATGAATCATTGAATATGATCATAAAATCATAAAAAATAATCACCAAAAGGTAAATAAATTACCCAGCTTACTGCTTATTTTCACGGAGGGTCTGACACAAAAGCTGCAGCCATGAATGATTTATACCTGTTTTAACAATAATACTCATTTTACTGAAAGATGGTCAGCACTTGGGCTGCTGTGGGCAACATGCCAGTTGTCGAAAGGTTAATGTTTCAGCAGCAATACATTAAATTATGAATAATACTGGTCCCAAAATGGAAGGTTATTAGCTCAGTATGCTTAATTAGCCCAGCTAGAACTTTGCCATCAAGTAGCAGCGCCCATTACGGCAGCCCTAGCGATGATGGGGGATGGCAGCCCTGGGATTCTAAAGGCAGCGTGGGGGCAGGTAGAGGCAGACGGGGTGTGGGCCGTGTCTTTCCATCCAATGTAACATCATGAGAGCATCTCAGAAGCTGGTTTTCTGCATTTTGAACTCTTCCATGGCTTATCCATGAGGACTTCCCAGACAGAAAATAGCAGAAATTATTTGGGAGGGGCACGATACTTAGTGTCGCTGACCCACCCTGATCTGCTTCCACATTTGCTTGTTGCTTCTTAGTTTGGGACATACCAAAGCAACCATTCATATCCAGGCCAGTCCTTCAGCACTCATCCCACACAGCCATTTATTGAGCAGCTACTGTGTACTAGGTACATACAAAGTACAGTAGTTGACAAACACATTTTTAGATCTAAGGAAGGGGGCAGCCCTTCCTTCACCAATTAGTGAACTCATTAGGCCACATGGCTACTATGAAGGGACAGTTTAGAACACTGGTTTAGGGCACATGGACTGGAGTCAGATCCAGGCTCTTGGAGAAGGCTTCCTGGAGGAAGTACCCTTTCTTCTGATGTCTGAAAGCTGAGTAGGAATTAGCTAGTTGAATCTCCAGGAAAAACTCTCACAGGCAGGGCATATCTAAACTATGGCTAAGTCTCCAGAAAGGATGGTATTAGAGAAAGATGTTGTCTCATGAGGTCATTGCCAGCTGACAGGCTTCCTTTCATTGCTTAAATTGAGGACTGGAAGAGCGCTCACTGGCCAGGGCCATGAGAGTGCCATTGAGCACCTCGCTTGTAAGGGTACATGTGCTTGTGTGTGTGTGTGTGTGTGTGTGTGTGTGTGTGTGTGTGTGTGTGTCTGTTCACACCTGGCCCCACAACCACCCTCCTTCCTCCTCCATTCTGGGTGCTCCAGTCTAAAACTCAGATTTTACAGCCAGGAGCAGAGCCGGGACTCGCCCAGACCATGCCGGCTGCATCCCGC
The DNA here is from genome assembly GCA_007922815.1 of Macrotus californicus. Lineage (NCBI taxonomy): Eukaryota > Metazoa > Chordata > Mammalia > Chiroptera > Phyllostomidae > Macrotus > Macrotus californicus. Next base: position 151,020 of record VMDR010000782.1, on the reverse strand, counting down.
TGTCTGCACCACCGCCCAGCTCTACTTAGTACTATTAGTAGCTTGTTTTTCTAAGCCCTAAAATTCATTTTCTTTTCCCGCCTTGCTTCCAGAAAAATAAATAAAAGTGAACACATCACTCATTTAAGACGAGGAATGGAATTTAGGTTGCGTTTTTCTTTCTATTTTTATGATTAGTTAGAATTTTCCTGGGAACACCGCCAGGAGGGCATTATGGTGAGATAATGTCCTGTATTTAATCAGTGCTGCAATGGCGAACTGCGTTCTGTGGGGAAAAGCTGAGTTAACGCATCCTTCTCTGTCTTGTCTGTTTTCAGGGAATGATGGCTTAGCCCAAGATGAAGACAAGGCTGAGAGGTGGCAGAGCTCCAGGCTTGCGTGATGGCTCCCAGGTGGACAGGATGCAGCCCTGACTCACTCTCTTCATGCAGGACCCATCACCTCTGGGAGTCCTGCAACCCCCAAAGGAACTGAGTGAAAGGGGCCCTAAAACTGACCAAAGCCACCAGCCCTCGTCCTGCATCCAGTGGACACCTCTAGCGTCTTCCTCTGCAGCTTTCAGACAACTGTTGGCCTGGACGCACTTCCTGCTCTCAAATGTGCATCTGTCCCCTTTGCAACCCAAACACAATGTGTGCAGGGGAAGCACAAGGTTTCTAAGTGAACCTGGAAGTCAGCAACAGGTAGGACTGGATTAGCTCCTTATGTCTGTGTGTGCATGGTCATCCAGAGACTCCCTAGAACCTGTGCTGGAGGTCACAGCTGGTGCTTTGCAGGTTTCAGAGTTGTTCTTGTTTTCTGAGATGGTTGATCCATCACTGAAGAATGAAAGAATCCCTGGCAGTGGTAAAATAGAGAAGGATATCTGAGAGAGATGTCTGAGCGAGATGTCTGAGAGATGTCTGAAAGGAAGAAAATGAGGAGCTGGGGGAAAAGGAGAACGGATTTCACCTCGCGGGAGAGAGCAGAGAATAGGTGCATGGATGCAAATTGACCTTTCTCTGCAATTAGCATTGGTGGCCAGGGGAACAGGCGCTTGTGGGGCCCACAGAGGCTTTCCCACTTACTGTTGTCCCTATTAAACGCAGGGTCTGCAGGAGCCGTCTGTGCAGGTAAGGGCAGTGGAGAGAACAGGATGCCCCAAGCAACCCATAAATAGCAGGGTGAAGACAAAGTGTTTATTACTTAGCCTCATGAAGCCCATATAAGTGCTCTCCCAGGGTGCGAGGGAGCAAGAGCGTGTGTGAGCTGGCCTACGTGTGTCCCGGGAGCAGGCGTCCCAGACCTGCTGTTCGCGCTTGGCTTGATTCTATGAAGGCGGCTATTTGATGGAACGTACTGGAACAGTTCATAGCCAGCCCAGCAAACCTTGTGTGGAGACAGAGCTTTCTTTTTCTCTTTCCTTTTCCTGTTTGCTGTGAGAATGAGGCCTTTCTCTTCTCGGCCCTTTGCTCTCCCCAAAGTTGTCTCACGAGGTCATTGCCAGCTGACAGGCTTCCTTTCAGTGCAAGGTTTGGATGGAAACAATGTTCTGTTTTCTGGGGGGCTGGTAAGGCTCTGGGCCTATTCCTGCCCTACATTTAAATGGGTTATTGTTTTAGCATGGCTGTCAGTTTCCGCAGACAATTGGGGCTATGTGATGGAAGACTTTATCCTTTTATGTATGTGTATGTATGTGTCTATATTACCATATATATACACACCATCAATACTAAGCAGCAGAAAGGTGGTTTAAGGTCATCGTGTTTGGTTTCTAACCACATTCAACCACTCACTAGCTGTGTGTCCTTAGGCAGATTTCTTACCCTCTCCAGCTGGGCCTCTCAGCATCCTCCGACTAGTCTGTCTATAAGATACCTTCTAGTTCAAACATTCTTTAACTCTGTGATTGCAAGATATTACATTAACATGTTCAACAACAAGCTTAAAAGCACTTCCTTTGAATAGCTTCTACATCTACACAAGTGATTTCTAACAGCAGTCGAGGACATGTGCTGAATGCTCTATTGAATCTCCTGAATACGGAATGTATTGGTTTGCGAAGGTGTGTGGAAAGTAGACAAGATCTGTGTTGTCAAGTTCCAGGGGTCTGAAAAATCCTGATGGATGTATTCAGGGTTGTCAGCTACAATAATCTTTGTCAGCAGCAGGTAATAGTTTGAGAATTAAGAAGCACTTTCAAAAGCTATATATTGGGAATTTCTGAATGAGGACCCAGCTCTGCAAACTTTCTCATCTGATGAGGACGGCAAATAGATACAAGCAATTCACCAAAACTAAGGTGGATGATTTTTGATCATTATTAATAATGACCAAATTCAATAACGTCACCTTTCAGAGGCCCCAGAGGAAAGTGGTAGGATGGTGACAGGGCTTAGCAAGGTCTGGCCTCTGGGATGCTCAGAGGCCTCTGGCAGAGCCAACCTCGGGCTGCTGCTGGCTGGCCCTGCCGGAGCATCGCCAGCACAGAGCTGTGCGCTGGCCTTCCAGGAAGGTAAGTCACCAGCGAGGCCAAGAAAGAGGGATTCTCTGGGGTTCTGCCAGTAAGTGCTGTGGGAATCACAGCCCCGCAGCCACTGACCTGCCTTTGCGGGCTGCTTTGTAGATCTCCCTGAGGTGGTCTCTCCAGGCTAGCTAGCCAAAGTCCTTTTCAGAGGAGCTGGACACTGCTGTCTGCCCAGTTAGTGGTCCTTATTGCTTCTTTAACGTCCCTGCCTACCTTCTTCCCTTCTTTTCTTCTACCAACATTTACTGAACATACACTATGTGGCAAAACGCACAGTACTCCTATACTCAAGCAAATGGTTCCTGAGTCCCAAGTACCTTCTGCCCCATGAGAGAAATAATTAAGTAGAAAAATAATTACCAATATAGCTCAAATAGAGTTATGTGCACTAAACTTGGTGGGCAGAGAATACGGAGCAGGGGTCTCAAGGAGACATTTTGGGTGGCTGTTGATGGAGTGGAGCAAGATATTCCTAGGAGAAGAAACACAGCCTCTCTGGGAATCATGTGCAGAAATTTTGTAGATCATGTGTGCAATTTGGGGAGGAATGGAGATGACATTGGGTGCCACCAGCCTCGAAACAACCACAGCTTGGCAGGAATATTCCTTCACCCTTATATTTGGAGGGGACTCTCCAAATCTTGCCAGTTATTAGTAAAAGACTTGCTGATCATTATTAAATTATCAGTTTCTTGAGGGTTAGTCTCTTGGGGCCTGCTGCTGGTTCTCTCTGGCTATACCCCACCCCCACACCTCTACTATGGAGATTAAGTGTTATGGCTTTCCTTTCAGAACCTATGGAGGTGTAAGACCCTCCAGTGACTGGCCAGCACTGTAGAGATTAGACTATAGAGGTTAGAAGAGTAGTCTTCTTGTGGTAAGACAAGCTCCTACTAGTAGTTCTGTCTTCTGAAACTCATGTCTCAATATTCTGATCTCCCAAGCCTATATTCCACTGCCTTGATCTTCAAGACCTACTTGATAATGTTTTTTAATATATTTTATTGATTATGCTATTACAGTTGTCCCAAGTTTTCCCCTTTGCCTCCTTCACCCAGTACCCCTATTCCCTCTAGCAATCCCTCCCTTAGTTCATGTCCATGGGTCATGCATATAAGTTCTTTGGCTACTCCATTTCCTGTACTGTTCTTAACATTCCCAACTGTTTTGTACCTACCAATTTGTGCTTCTTAATCCCTGCAACTTTCCCTCCATTTTCCTCCTTTCCCCCTTCCCCCCTCCAAATGATCTCCACATCTATGACTCTGTTTCTGTTCTGCCAGTTTGCTTACTTTGGTATTTGGATTCAATGATTGATAGTTGTGAATTTATTGCCATTTTAATGTTCATCATTTTGATCTTCTTTTTCTTATATGATTTCCTTTAGCATTTCATATAATAATGGCTTGGCGATGATGAACTCCTTCAGTTTTACCTTGTCTGGGAAGCACTTTATCTGCCCTTCCATTCTAAATGATAGCTTTGCTGGATAGTGTAATCTAGGTTGTAGGTCCTTGCTTTTCATCACTTTGTGTACTTCTAGCCTGCAAAGTTTCATTTGAGAAATCAGCTGACAGTCTTAAGGGAACTCCCCTGTAGATAACTATTTGCTTTTCTTTTGGTGCTTTTAAGATTCTCTCTTTATCCTTCACCTTCAGCATTTTAATTATGATGTATCTTTGGGTCCATTTTGTTTGGGACTCTTTGTGCTTCCTGAACTTTTATGTTTATTTTCTTCACCAAATTAAGAAAGTTTTCTGTCATTATTTTTTCAAATAAGTTTTCAATTTCTTGCTTTTCCTATTCTCCTTCTGCTACCCCTATGATTTAGATGTTGGTAAGTTTAAAGATGTCCCAGAGGTTCCTAAGCCTCTCCTTGTTTTTAATTCTTTTTTCTTCCTGCTGTTCTGATTGAATGCTTTTTTTTCTCCCTTGTGTAACAAATAGTTGATTTGATTCTTGACTTCATCCTCTCCAGTGTTGGTTCCCTGTAGATTTGCCTTTATTTCACTTAATGCAACCTTCATTTCTGCCTTGGTCTTTTTTATGGCATTGAAGTACCTAATGGGTTTCTGGAGCATTCTGATAACCAGTGTTTTGACCTGTGCATCTGATAGGTTGCCTCTCTCCATTTCACTTAGTTTTTTCTGGAGTTTTGATCTGTTCTTTCATTTGGGCCATATTTATTTGTCTCCTCACTTTGGCAGCCTCCCTATGTTTATTTCTATGTATTACATAGAGCTGCTTTGTCTCCCAGTCTTAGGGCACCTGTTAAGTTGTATAGGATGGAGCCTTAGGTAATCACCAGGGAAGGGTAACCTGTGTCATCTCTCTGTTGTTCTTTGTGGAGGAGAGCTTGCAGAGGGGACAGTGCCACTGCCTGGCCTCTTGACTTTTGGCCAGGAGGAAACTGTCTCTCCACTCACACTTCCCTTTCTCCCCATATGCCACTGGTGTCCTTCCAGCTATTGCCCTGGTGTTGAGTCTCAGAGTAGGTGGGTCTGCATGAGTCCTAACCTTGTTATGGGCCCTTTAAGGCAACATAGCTTCTTCAGCTTCCCCAACCCCCACTGGTTTTTACAGTCAGAAGTTATGGAGACTTATCTTCCTGGCACTGGGACCCTGGGCCGGGTGGTTTAGACTGGGGCTGGGATCCCTTACTCCCAGGGTATCCCTCCCACTTTTTATCCACCACACATGGATGCCCGTTCTCACCTCCACACATCTCTGTGACATTCTGTGTCTCCACCCCTCCTAACTGTCTGGATGAATGTGACTTCTTTAAATCCTTGGTTGTCGGACTTCCACATAGCTCGACTTTCTGACAATTCTGGGTGATATTTCTTTTGTAGTATAGCTGTATTTTTTGCTATAGTTGTGCACAGAGGTGAGACATGTTTACCTACACCTCCATCTTGACCAAAAGTCTCAAAAATGTTTTAAACCTCATTTGATTACCTGGATTTGTGGCCCCTCTGTCTACTTTGACTTGCCATTCCTACCTGGTCCCCAAAGCCCTCTGTGAGTATGGAGCCCTAATCCTCATTGGCTGCACTCATTCCTCCCTGTTCTTCTCCATGCCCAGATGTGATACTAAGACTGAACTTACTGAGGTGATTCCTCTTGTATTCTAGACTTTATGTAATCATGGAGATGGTAAGTCCAGGTATATGCAATAAAAGAAATCAAAGTCTGGCTTGGCTTATAAACTTATCTCTCCTTCATAATTTTAAATATTTCCTAATCTTTGAATCACATCAAATATCATAACGTGTTAGAATTTTGCAACACTAAACTTTACTACTGGAAAGAACTCAGACTGACATGAACAAAGTAATCTTGTCCATGAAAGAAGCTGTATGAATACCCCTTGCTTAGAGAGTCCCATAGGATTCTTGTCCACCATCCTCCATTTTTAATTAGAGCTATAATCATCTCTCAAGGGGCATGTGGAGGCTTCATTAAATCTACCAGCTTCCTTGTAGTATATAACACTGGTAATGTTTAAAACCTTGGTCATATAAAAAATAATAGCAAGTTGAGGGAAATGTATCTATCATCTAGGTAAAGTGAGTTCCCCTCTCATGCCTGTAGGACCCAGGCTTTCCTGCAGTCAGCATGTAAACAGCACCCTCTTTCCAGATGAGACCTTTGCTTGATGTCCACCTCACATTTCTGAATCCTTAGTCTTCTTTTATGACCATGAACATGGTTCAAGGATGTTTCTTGCACAATTTTGCTAAGCCTGAGTTCCTCCATCTGTAGAAGAGGCTGCCCTCTGATTGGAGGTGACCAATTGGCCTTTCCAGTAAGTTACTCTGAGGTCACACCTATAGTGATCAGGAGTGTCTCAGAACCTCCCTACTTCCATCCAAACTGCCATCCAAAGCAGTCCACTGGGTAGAGCTTCAAGCCTTGGTACTCTCATCTCACCACAGAACTGCTAAGTATTTTGCAGTATTTGTCACCTGTGAGTTACTTCACAGACCCACAACAGGTACAAGACCCTTTGAGGTGGATAAGTCTTTCCAGGTTTGGAGCTAGAATAGTCCTAGACCAGGGATTCCCAATAGTGGTATCTCAATACTTTCTTAATTGAAGTTTTTTCATGGAGATAATCACTATTGGCATTTTGAGCCAGAGAATTCTTTGTTGGTTGAGGGAGGCAGTCCTGTACATTGTAAGATATTTAGAAGCATCCCTGGCCTCTACCTCTGTGCCAACCAAAAAACGTCCCAAGACATTGCCAAATGTTCCTGGGTAGGGTGGAGGCAAAGTCACCCCCTCAATTGTGAACCACTGCCCTAGACCTTATGAAGAACAGGTATGTGGAGCCAGGGCTATGTGGCTTTTCCAGGAGGATAATGTTGTAACGTAGTTGTCGAACCCTCGAAAGCCTGTGAGAAACAGGAAAGACAAGATGTAACCAGCATTCATTTATAGTTGTTTACCCTCACTATGTTATATATCGGATAATTACTCCGATGTGTTAGCAGTTGGGAAGTAGAAGGAAGTAGATTTCCTTGTACAGCCATCTCATGACCTATTGATATTCTTTGACTATACCATCTAAGGGGGTCTCATTAGATTTAAGCCCATAATAATCTTATGTGCATGTTATACTGACTTAGGTGGCTCCAGTAAGCCAAGGTTTTTGAGAAATGCTCTTTCTTATGTCTCACTTGGCCACTGTCACATATTCTAGTAAAGTGATGCTTCAGAAACTGTGTCGTCATTTCTCAGTGTTTTCATCACACTTCATTTCAAAGATTGCCTTAATTCTAGCAAGCTCATTTGAATAAAGAGTGACTAAGAGAAACAGTTGGCTGCAGAGATCTGTTCATGCATACCATGTTTTTCATGCCTGAGAAGCATAGTCTCCCAATATTCACTGCAGAGTCTGCTTTCATCTTGTACAAAAAATGAAAGTAAATTAGTGGGAATCAAATATAAAATGCATTTATTTAAAAAAAAAGGCACTGAGTAGAACATTGTGCTAGTTACCATAAGATATTTAGAGATACATAAGATACAACTTCAGTGTTCAAGAGCTCTTTGTCTAGTAGCAGAGTCAAAATGTGGACAGGAACATTTATAATAAAAGTCAGGGGTCCTATAACCTATGTTTCATAGGTGTGCAGAAAAAGGTCCCAGGAAAAGAAGGTGGATTCTGCACACTGCAGTCCATTGCCTGGCCACAGATTCTATAATGCATGTGTAAGTGGCCCGTGAGAATGCTTCATTTCTCTCTGACAGGATTGGTATAAACCAGTGGATCAGGGAAATATGGAAGATAAAGAACATCCGGGCTTTACCAAGGCATTTGGCAACATGACAAATGACAATTTGTCCATTTACCTCATGGGAAAGAAGGTGAAGTGTGAGTTTGCTAGTAATTGGTTGACTATGATTGTGGAGGGAGATTCCTTGTGCTGTGACATTAAGATTTCTGGTCTTAATCCATGTGTGGTTGTCATGAAGTCATATGTTGCAGAGTAAAGCACTCAACAGATTTTGATGGACTGAGGCAATGCACCAAACCTAACAAGATGAAATATAGTGCAAGAAAATGGAAGGTCCTGTCTTGGATCCAAAAACCCATCTGCACAAACACAGCAAGAGGGGGGCGAGGCTTGTCAACAGATGTGGAGAAAGCATTTTTCCCCCAGATTTTGCATGTATTAAGAATCATCTGGGTCCTGGCTGGGTAGTTCAGTTGGTTAGAGCATCATCCTGCACACCAGAGGGTTGCAGGTTTGATTCTTGGTCAGGGCACATAGAAAAATCAACCAATGAATGCATAAATAAGTGGAACAATAAATCAGAGTTTCTCTCTCTCTCTCTCTCTCAAAATCAATAAATTTTTAAAAAATCATCTATCATACTTGTTTAAAACATAGATTCCCAGGTACCACGCCAGATTGTCAGATTCAACAAGTTTAAGGGCAGCCCAAGAATCTGCATTTATTAAAGCATTCTGGGTCATTCTGACATATTGATAGAAGCTCCATGGACCATACTTTGCAAACCACTATCTTAGAGGTTTCAGTCAGTAGCAGGAGGATTCAACAATAGTACTGAGCAAAGTATAATGAAGACAACAAAGGAGGTGAGAACCCTGCTGTATTGTGCCAGGCACAGCAGATACATACATTTACATTTAATCTTGACCACAGCCTTTTAAGAGACAGTCAAACTGTAAACAGGGAGGCAAAGGAACTCAGGACTAGGTCATATAAAGAACAGTTGAAGGAACTGGCAGTGCCTAGCTCAAAAAGTTCGGAGAAAAGATTGGACAGGAGAAAGGTTGTCTGCATCAGGGAATTAAGCTTTCACTGTGTGATCTCACCAGGTCACACTAGAAACAGTGGGCAGGAAACTACCAAGGAATCAGTTTAGGCTCAAAGCAATGACCATCCTTCTCCAATAGTCGGAGCCATCCACAGACTTGGAGGTGTTCACTCATAGACTGAAGAACCTGTTTAAATGACTTTTTAAGGAAGCTGTGTAGTGAATGGAAGGGTGGTAGGATCCAGGGAAGATTTGTTTTTAATAGGAGAGAAAAGAGCATGTGCATGTTTCCAAAAAGAAATGGAATGATTAAAGAAAGTTATGAGAGCGATGGGGGGCGGGTACACTGTGGGCACAGGAGCAGAGAGAGAGAAAGAAGCAAATGGGAGAATAGGGGATTGGAGGGAACTGGAAGGGTTGGGCTCCAAGAGTTTAGGAAATATTTGCATTTGGAGAGAGAGAGGCAGACAGACATCGATGTGCTGTTCTACTTACTGATGCGTTCATTGGTTAATTCTTGTGTGTGCCCTGCCTAGGGATCGAAATGTAACTTCAGTGTATTGGGATGATGCTCTAACCAACTGAGCTACCCAGCCAGGGCTCTTTGCGATCAACTTTTAAATATTCCATGAATACTGGTGGGAACACATTTTTTTAAAAAAAATTAAAAAGGTAGATTTCTTACAGGGTCAAAGTTTTTTCTAAGAGCCTTGTTATTACTGGCTAAAATTGTTGGAGAATAACTTCATTTTTAAGAACTTGTAAAGACTGAAAAGAACCAGGATTAATGCTTCTACTTTGAAAAAGAGAGTTTGTAATGTCCTAATCTGGAACTTTACCTGGAAAAAATGATCGTCAGATCATTTCTAGAATAATCTATAGTGAATACAGTGTTAGGAACTTATTTCACTTGTCAGAACAAGTCCTGTCAAACTGATTCATTTCCTTCCATGAAAGAGTAACAAGATTTTAGTAGATCGAGGGGAAATGATAAATGTAATCTATATTTCATTTAGCAAGATGCTTGAACCTGTTCCATCCAACATCTTGGTCGATAAATTCAGAAAATTTGGGGAGTGGCAGTAGACATCGAGGGAGCAACGAAGCTCCTATCCTGGAGTCTGAATTTAATAGCACATCCTTTCTGAGAGGCTCAGCAACAGGGGGGAAGTTACCTGATCTGCTTTAAGAGGAAAAAATGATGGCAACTTACTCCAAGAGGATCCCTGAGTCCTGAAAAATTTATTTGATGTTTGTCATCATGGTTTTGATTACTTAGATATGCTCAGAAGATTGGTTATGAATATATTTTTTATAAAATAAAATAAATGCTGGCTTCTCACAGTCATTCATATACCCTGATTGTACATCTTTCTGAAAATCCCCCAAGAACTTCCTGACAGAATCAGTTCTCAGGCTTCTCTATCACCAAAGAGGGGAAAAAATAAGAGGAAACAATAACTCTGAAAGCAAGTGAGATGTGCGGAAATAAATCTGTCATACTCTGTAATTCCAAAAGGCAAAGATAAGTTCTGGAAATTCTATTCCAGCCTAGGAAAGTCTGTTGCTAGAAATGGTAAGGATGTTACATCGATGATTGTTCCTTGGATTTCCATATCCCCTCTGCTGTGGGGGCCCAGGCACCTTAATAACTTGTGTGTCATTTTTAACATTAATCTTCACAAGACCCCCCTGAGGAAGTCTGGTAGGCACTTGCTTTCCTCATATTTCAGTAATTTCATGGCTGGAATTAGATACATCCGATCTATATATGGAGAAAGTTTGTCCTTGATAATATATCTTTATCTCATTGCCCCATTTCCCAATATTCATAGATTTAACCCAGAGCCCAATAATACCTAAAAAGAATATCTTAGATTTGTTTAAGGCTCTCTAGCTCATGCAGTACTTCATACTCCAACAATTATTTGATCTTCACACTCCAACCCAGAAGTGCAGACAGGTAACTAGTATTGGGATAATATTAATCATTCCTACCACAGATTGAACACCTGCCAGGTGCCAGGCATTGTGCTAGACACTTTAAATCTACCATCCCAACCCTGTGGGGTGTGTACTGTTATCTCCAGTTTACAAGGAGAAAACACACTCCAAGGATTAGGTGATTTGCTGAGGCCATTTGGCTCTTAGTGGCAGAGCTGGGACTACAACCCAAGTCTTTGGTGATTTTTTTTACTTAGTTTTAAGAAAAGATCTTGATTCTTCCAAGGAGTTAAGGAGCTCTTTCTTATACCTTTTTACTTTCCTATATGTTTTAATCTCTTTATTGGTTTATATATTGTGTTTCAGTGAGAGGTGCTTCCATCTCTGGCAGGCAGTCCTTCTTCATACCTTGAATAGGAGGCAGGCTTGTCCTCTCTGATGTGCTGCCCTGAGAAGATTAGGAAAGAGGTTCTATGCTCTAGGTACCCACAAAGGACTTTCTGTTCTGTGGCCATTTGCCTTGAGAGAGAGAAGTATTAGGTAACTGAATCACGTATTTTCAAACGTACTGATGATGAAAAGTGATGGTCAGTCCACCTTGTATTATTGTTACGCCATTTTAGCCCAGCCCACAAGCTTGTTGAAATTGTCTCTTTGAAAAAGTAGTTTGTTTGTTTTTTTAAGTAAAGAACCAGATCTCAGAAAAACAGTCAGTGGAAGACCTAGGCTTTATTCATTCATTGATTCAGTCAGTCTTTGTTAAGCACATTGCTGTGCCCAGAACTTTTTTCATCCTGGAATCATTATTAGCAATTCAGTGCCATCATCATTGTCATCATCATCATCATCAACATTATCATTATCCTCCTGTTCACCATACGCACGTCACTGAGTACCAATTAGCACTGTGGGCATTTATGGAGATGCGGACGGTGTATACTCCATATGGTGCAAGATGGGGAAGCAGGTGGGGTAACTCATAGCATGAATACAAATCTGTTTGTAAATGCATGGGCTTTTCCACATCATCACAGGTGTCAAATAGTGAAGCAAAGGGATCCTACTGATATTATTTTGGTGTATGGATAGTTATAAACTAACTCAGGAAATCTGCCTGGAGAGCTGAATACAAGGAGCAAGGTGATGTCAACTCCAACACTGGCCTGGGATAGGGTCCACAGGAGGAGGTGAGCCTGAGCTCACTCAAGGATAGGAGAAGAACTTCCCACATACACTCTCCCAGATCTCTCCAAAGTTGAAAGGTAGCTTGTTAAAAGACCCAGAACCCAGCTGTGTTTTTTTGCATAATTCCCACCACCCTCTACCACCTCGCTCCAGCACTCTGAGATTTAGTTTGATAAACGTTGATAGTTGGTAGTGTAGAATCCATGACAGAGGCATCCGTAACCCACAGCCAGGGAGTCTGGAAGCTGTGTTGTACCTCATTTTTTTTGTACTTTAATACCGCCAGGGCCCCATAAATATTCATGGGGATGATCAGAATGACACTGAAACTCTCAATACCACTTTATCTGGGTTCTAAAACCACAAAAATCATTTAATTGACCAGAAGAGCTATCTACCTAATTGACAACTCAAAACAGTGAGTCCTTGGCCTATAACATTTGGAAGTTTAAAATTAGAACTTGTACAAACTATTTTAAAAGCTTCTGTAGAAAGTTCTGGATTCAGCATGTCTGAAGAGGATTAAAATCCTGACATGCCTGAAGTGACATATCTATAACTGGACCTCCTCAACCAGACCCTCCTGCCAACTTTGTACACCAACCTATGAAAAGGTCTCCAAAAGGTAACCTCACATCTGAGTGCGTCCTCACTGGCTGCCGGAGCCATTTTAATGGGCACTATGCTGGAAACGTTTCTCAACATATAGGAAAACAACTGAACACTGAAGAGCAGTACTATCTTAATGTTGCAGGTCTCATGTCTCATCTCTGGATTTCTCTAAGGTCTTCCAGCAGGCTGCTGTATTTCTGATTTCCAACATAACTGGGTGGTAGATATGCCCATGGAAGGGCTGATGGCCTCCTGGCAGAATCCCACCTAAACACTTGCTGGGGGTTACGGGTTCACACCTAAGTCATGATTACTTAATGGTCCCATTCTTGCATGACCTTCCCAGATGTCCTTCTACCTCGTGGCCCCACCCCAGGCTAAAAGATATGTGAGCCCAGGATATGACAGCCTGGGATGGGAAGCAGGAGAACTGGTGACAGACCGCCTCCTGCCCCTTGGCCCAAGCAGGCCATTCCCTTTGATTCCCCCAGTTATTTCACCCGCTGGCCTCACGACCCTGTGGTCCACTTTTGAGGCAGTTTCCAGAGACATCATATTTCCACCTCTCTGTAAGAATAAATAAACAGTATGAGGCTCCCATGTCATTATTAAATGTTTCCTCTAAACTGCACTCTCTGGCTTGGCACCCATGTACACCAAGAAAGCTTTCTGTGAACAGCTGAACCCCAGAGCCCTGTCACATATTTCTCCGTATAAAGAACCCTTTGAATAGGCAGGAGGCACCTGTGCTGACCCTGCCCGCTGCCCCTCCTCTCTGCCTGGGGGTCTCCCCTGCTCCCAGGGTCCCAGGCTGGATGCTGAGAAGCCTCCTCCGCTGCTGACAGAATGAGGAGAAGGAGGAGCAGCAGCAGCAGCAGCAGAAGCGGCGGCAGCGAAAAGCCCAGGAGCCAGTTGTGCGTTCTTTCTCTGCACAAGGCCAAGAGCTGCCGGGACCTGTGATCTGGCTGTGGGGAAGGGAGGGCAGGCAGCAGTGATGGAAAAGTGGGAGGGAAACTGGAAGAGAAAAGGCTGAAAATAAATAAATAAAGAAGGCATGTTTGACCAAACCCCCAACACCTAAATCTCCAAGCCCACTGGAGCAGGAAATTGAGTGGCTGGTCGGAGCAGCCTTGCTCTGCCCTCCCCCCATCCTTGTCCTGGAAGGTTTTCTAGGACTACCAGACTTTTTTTTTTTTTTTTTTTAATTTTGAAAGCTTGAATCTATAGAGAAAGAGGAAGTGAAGACTTTAAAACAGTGAAGACTCAATGGCCACACATCTGAAAGAGACTGAAAGAGGAAGAAAGGCTTGTTGAAGGAAAAGGAAAAGGGGGCCCAGAAGTGTGTGTGTGTGTGTGTGTGTGTGTGTGTGTGTGTGTGTGTCCGTCCATCCAAGACCATCAATGAGAGAGCCTACAAGGAAAAAGAAAACAAAGGAGAGTGTGACAGGAGAAAGAATATAAGTGGAAGAAGGCGTGAGTGTTGGGGGAAGGGGCCGGGCGCTGGAGAGGCGGCAGGATGGATGCCGGAATGCGGGCAGAGCCGGCTGGGAGGGAGGGAGGCCGCACATGTGTGAGAGAGAGACAATGATGTCAGCATTTCCTTCTGGATCGGTCACGTGGCCCTTTCCAGGTAAACAGACTGGAAATAGACTCCATAAAGGCAGCGCCTGCTGGGGGAGGGCGGGAGGCACTGGCGCTTCACCCTTTCCTCTCTGCTGCGTCCTAAACAAGCCCGTTTTCATGTTTGCGACAAGGTGGTCTCTGGGTGGAACTGCGTTTTTACGAGCCCAGGAATATGACTCAAGGAGGGAAAGCTATTTGCTTTAATAATTAGCTCAAGGAGTTTACAGACATTTTGATTTTTAAAAAGAACGGAGGTGGGGATGAATGTAAATCTAAGCTGGGTTGCTGTGAGTGTCTGGGGTAGGGGATGGCTTATCCTCATTGGTCTCCTTGGGCAGGGGGTCAGATGGGTCTAGATTAAGGGTGGATTAGAAGGCTGCAGTTTAGAATGAAAGGATCAGATGCTGTGATTATCAACATTAGGAAAAAGAAAATGCTAACAGACTCAAGGAGAATATATTAAAGGAGTTTGATACAGCTCAGTATGTGACCATGACGCCACAGGGAGGAATTGAGACCTCATGAAAGAGATTAAGTGAAAAAAAAGACAAGTTACTATGACTTTCAAGGGGAGTTGTTTTTTTTTAAATGATATAAAACAGTCCCCAACCAAAACATGGCAGGGGCTCACAGCATTTTAAAAAGGCAAAGAAAGGTTTGAAAAGTTTTCAGATAGAAAAGCAAAGTGGATGGAACAGGTAGTTTTCCCACCTGGAAGGCTCTAGAATGCAAAATGGTGGGAGGTGGGGAGAAAGTACATGACTCTTCAAATTCCAGGAAATAGGGCCTTCACATCGGTGATGAAATAGCTTATTTAGGTCATTCTTTGAATAATTTTGAATTAAAAGGATTTACTTTATTTTGGTCATAATTTTCTATGTCCTTGTGGAAATTTGACCACAGCTTGTAGGAGGTCAAGTGACTGTCTCAGTTTTTCAGGGTTTAAGGGGTCCCTGGGATACACTTTTAAATCTAGGACAGCCCTGGGCAAACTGGCACTCCTTGGTCATTGCGGTGGGAAACCTAGTCCAGTCTAAAAAGAAATAGCAAGATCAACTCACTTCCACCCTGCTCCATCAACAAACAAACAAACAAACAAACAAACAAAAACCCCTTTCACTCTTTTTCTTCTAGTTTCTTCCTCTCTCTCCCCTCATTTCTTTCCCTCAACCTTCCTTGATCTATGTACAGCAGGGACCACTGCAAGACTGATTTGAGTATATGTGACTCTGTACATGGACTTAGAGCTGGCAGAATACAGCTGAGTTGAACCGTGGGCTTTAGTTACACCTGGGGCAAAAAGGAGGGGAGAGAAAAGTGTGCATCTTTGCTCATTCTCCCTTCATCCCCAACTTTCCTTATTCTGTGGGGAGAAGGCCAGTCCATCAGGGCCACAAGTGTACTTTCAGCCCTTGGGTTGAAAGATAGATATTTGATACCCCTCTCCATTAACAAAATACGTCACTCTGACAAGGCTCCCAGCCCAGAGTTATTTTTTGCAGCATTATGTAATTGGATTGCCTGATCAGGAGTACTTCCTTAACAAGGCTTTCAGCAGCCCCTCTTTCTGGGTCTGACCAGTCCCGCCTAGTTATACACACTCTTCAGCCCCAGTCAACCCAGCTGAACAACTGGGAGACATCAGCCCATGCCAATGACCAGACCACCACATCCTTTTCCTGCAGACCCCGTTCTTCTCAGAGGAGTGCTGCAGTGCCTGGGGGCACATGTGGAGGCCAAAGCTGGTGGAAGACTCTCCCATAGCCAAACCTCAATATTGACAAAGCAGGCATTTTTCTTCTGAGGGGGCTACAGGTGCTGCCACACATTCCCTTCCTGCCCCCTCAGCCAGAGGACCCCCCTCCAACCATTTGGATGTTGCTGCCCTCTCCCCAATTTTCTTGATTTCCTCATATTCTTTCATGAGTAATTGGTCATCTGATCATCTCTTCCTGTTAGCCCTCCTGACTCACAGAAGTTAGGAACTTGTCTGAGCTTCAGACAGTAAGAAAATGTACAAAGAAAAACAACAAAAGGCCTGGTGTGAACTTTCCCTGGTATAGCCAGTGCAGGCCTACAAATCCAGGGGTACACTGGGCAACTGTTTCAGGGATGCGAGTGTGTTGCTGTCATCTTGGGGGCTTGTTCACATTGTTGTATTTTATTGTCATTTCTGTCTTTGGGTGTTTGGAGAACATTCGCCATGACTTTCTGTGACATGTCTCTTAGCCCTGAACTGAGTCCTGAGTCATATCAAAACCAGAGCATCCTTCCCAGATTATTTTTCTCTCCCTCCCCTCAGCCCAACTGTGCTGTGTATCTCTTTTATTTTCCCTTGGGTCCTTGGTTCTCCTGACCTTGACAAGAAGCAGATGATGCAATAGAAATAGCTTTAAAGCCAGAGGTACCAGGGTTCGAATTCAAGCTCAGCCACTTTGTAGCTATGTGATCTTAATCTCTGAGTCTGACAGGGGACTAATAGTTTCCCCAAGCCCCTGGGAGAAATAAATGCAATGACATGTATACTACATGCAGGTGCCAGGGAACTAACACATAGTAGGTACTCAACAAATGTAGGGCCTTCAGGGAGGGAGGGGAGAAGAGAAAAGGGTCAGTTTGACAGAATTCTAAGAGCTAACCACTGTCTCCTGTACGGTATCACCAATATCGGGCAGGAATGCCCTTTTTAAGGGAGCTGAATTGACTCTCACTGTCATTGGCGGAGGGAGGAAGAAGTCGAGAGAGAGAGAGAGAGAGAGAGAGAGAGAGAGAGAGAGAGAGAGAGAGAGAGAGAAAGAAAGAGAGAAAGGGGGTTCTTGGTCCAAGGCTCCCAGCACAGGGTTCCTGGGATAGAGAACCCCCATGGCTGCTTCCTTTGGAGAACCTTCCCTGCCTGAAAACATGGCCCCACTTACCCTGCAGACACTCCATGCTGAGCACTAAGTTCAATGTATTAGTTTTGGTTGTGCCTGGGCCAAGTTGCAGGGGCCACCAGGTACCCATAGCAAAGGGACATGGGACGAGTGTGATTTCTTCCAAAATGTCCACCAATGTGAACCTTACATTTTTGTTGCAAAGGAGGGTTCACTGCAGCTCCACAGCAGGAACCAGTTGGAACCCCCAGGTCAAGAATCCCAAGGGCAAAACTGAGGTACAAACAACCACACACAAAATTATGGAGGAGACCAGGAAGGAGGTGGGGAGGGGGAGGGGGGAAAAGCCATCACCCACAGGCACCTCTCCCTGAAGTGCACCGATATCAGAAGCCCGTTAAGTTAGCTGTACCTGCAAGGGGTAGGGCGGGGCGGAGGACAGCTTGTGGCAACCCGCACCACGGTTCCAGCTGGCAGGAAGCCCTTCCCTGAAGACTGTAAGTTTAACCTTTAGCATTCGAGTGTCGGGGCTTAAGTGTCGTTATGAGCAGTTCTTCCTGCTGCTGCGTTCCCAGACTGCGGGAAGAGGGGTCGGCACAAATCTGCCTGCTTTCCTCTTTCTTCCCAGACAAAATGAGAGGGAGGGCGTTGTGCAGAACCAAACACAGACACAGGCGCTCACAGAGTCGGCCCCTCTCCAACCGTCAACATTCCCTCCCACCTCCTAGGCGAGCCCGGTTCTGGCCGGCCTCAGTGGCGAGCAGGGGCCCAGGGAGGTTCTCCACTCCCGGCTCTCCAGGGGGCTGCCGGCGGAAGAACCGCCCTCTGGTCCCAGACTTCAGCCAGAGCGTCTGCCTGGGAACCCCGCCCCCTGTCCTCCCGCAGTTGGGTTCAGGGCCCCCAACTGCCCCCACCCGTTGACAATGCGCATCCACCTTGATGCCCCACAGGACAGGGTTGGAACACTTGTGACCTGAAAGAGGCTGGGAACACGGTGAGGGCGGTGGAGAGGGAATCGAGCCACGAGTGACCAGGAAAAGTGAAGTGAATGAGAGGCAGGCACTGGGCCTGGGCAGCTCCGGCTACCTACACGAGGTGCGCGCGCCGCATCGCCCAACTCTTCTCAGGTGGCTGCGGGGGCCAGGCCCCGGTCCTGGAGGCTTTTCTGGGAGCGCCCCTACGGGGCGCAATGGGTGATGAAATTGCTGTGCCAGGGGCCACTTCCCCACCAAGCCGAGGGGCCGTAGGGCCACGCCATGCGCACACCTGTGAGAGACACTCGGGTCCCAGGTTCTGCGCCGGTGAGTTCCCTCGCCAGGGGCCTGAGCACTCTGGCTTCCTCTTGGGAGCCCCGAGCGGGCAGGAGAATAAAGGTTTCCTAAAATGGGACCGGGTGTGCCAGGCATTAGGGACTCGCGCGCCTGGCTCACTGAACTGTGGTCAGCGTCTGGGGAGACTGTTGGGATCTCTGAGGTTCTGAATCTTGGGGAGGAGGGAACAGCGCCTGGTCTCTAAACCGCCCAGCCCAGGGGCATTAGAGCAGCCGCGAAAAGGGCACGCCCAATGCCTGGGCGAAGAAAACTGGCGTAGATTGTCCCCGCTGCCCCACTGAGCCCTGGAATAAAATGCCCTTCCCCCTTCTCCAACCTCCCCCCCCCCACATGGCTGTACTCACAGGGGGCCACTGTCCCGCTTGCTGCTTTAGCGCAGTCTGGGTCCTCAGGACAGGAGGCCAGGAGTCCAGCTAACGGGAACCCCAGCCCGCACGCCCCAGGCCTGATGTGCACCGGGCTCCTTGGAGTCCACAGCCATGCCCTGCCCTCCGCCCTCCAACCTTAAACAGACGCTGCCCAAAAATTTCGTGCCAATCTCGTGCAGGAAGATCGGGTTTGCCCTTTTCTCTATTCCTAAGGATGGGAAACAAACGAATTAGAAAATGTTTGCTTTGGAAAAATATCTGTTCGATGTCGTTTGGTGCTTAAATTGTCCTTGGAATTTTTTTTTCCCCCAGCTTCATTTGAAAAAGGAAAAGAAAGTTGATGCACGCCCTAAACCTTGTTTTTCTTTAAAGCGTCCCCTTAGACGTGCAGTTGGTTATCGCAGATGTTTTCTGGGGCGAAGAGAGAGAAATGGAGTGGGAGGGAGGGTGGGGACTGGGAATCTCTCATTTTAAATCCCATTACTGGCTTTGAGGACTGGCACAAAACATCAGGAAGAGATAGTTTGTCCCCCACTGATTTCCTTCACTTCAAAGATTTCTCTCGCCCCTTAAATCAGAAATATTATGGCGCTAGATATTTCTCAAGGAAAAAAAATGCACGTGCTTCTTCAGAATATATACATGGTATAGGTTCCTTTTTACATTTCTCAGCAAGAAAAAGAAAGAGGGTGGATAAGGCACTCAATTCCCTGGCTATTAAACAAGCCATGCCTGCAAGAAATGCAGCCATCGGGGGATTGCTCAGTCGCGCATCTTTCCATTAGCGCATGCCTACGTGGCTGTGTGTCAATAGTGCACGTGCTAGCGTGGACACCTACCTACTCCCCAGCTAGCGGCCCTAACCGGCTCTGTACAAATAGGCACTAGGTCTCAGTTGCCCTCTCAAAGCCTTGCTCCCAAGCCCACTGCCTGTGCCTCTCAGGGATTGCTTTTTCTGCCTCTGGCTGGCAAGTCGGAGGTCGATCTTTGTCCCCAAGTTCTGCCCTTGGAAATTCCTAAGGAACTCGAACCAGACCCAGGGGCTCTTGCCCTCAAGTTGTCTACTTTGTTGCCTTGAGATTAAGTTAGTTCCCTCTCTTCTTCATCCGCCCCAGGCTTGAGATGTAGTGTAAACTTCTGGTACCAGGTCACCAAAGGGAAGCCAGCGCTTGCCCGTGGTGCTGGCAGTGTGGAACCCACAAGAGCCACCAGCTCGAGGTACCTCCTGCCCCAAGGCTGGATTTCAGATTTCCACCGCTGGGAAGGAAACTGGGAAGCTGACTCAAACCCTAGAACTGACTAATAATTGCTTTGCATTTTCACAATGCGCCCGTATCCAAAATGAAGGGCAAGCTTTATCATTTGGAACTCTTTCAAGGACCCAGGCACTCCAAGTTTGCGGCTAACTCTTTAAAGGTTTTACGTCTGAGAATTGGGCGGGGGGAGAGTGAAAGAATGAGACATACCCACAATCCTTGCACTGGGGATGGCACTCAAGAGTAGATTGTGGTCTCTTTTGAATCCTCAGTTCAAAAGGAGGAGAAAAAAAAAAGCTTGTTCCCTCCCCCTTGCCCCAGGGATGAAACCTCTCTAGATTTGACTGGCCAATTTGGTTTGATTTCGCGGTTTGGAGGCTCTGGTGGGGTTAGGGGGTGGCAGGACTCGGAAGACAGACCTCGGCTGCCTGCTGGACCAGCTGGTCCGTTTTTGGCCCTGTAAGCAGAGGCTGAAATCGGGGTGATTCCCGCTTATTCTGGCAGCTGGAAGGAGCGTCTGGGGAGCCATCCTCCAACCTCCCTGGGCTGTGCCCTACATGCCTTATATGCCAACCTCCTTCCTCTCCCTGTCTACTCTGAGCACCCTTTACCTGCCTTCTGTCCCCCAGGGATCTAGTTCCTTTCTCTCTGTCATTTAGGGCCAGTTCTTTCCCCACCAAAAACTCCTTTTTCTTGCAGTAACTTTCCAAAAGAGCTGTCGTTGTCCTAAAGTGCAACCTTGTGGGATGAATTTCGGAAGCTCTTTCCCAATTAAAGCCCCGTTGTAGATACCGTGCACAAGCCCCTGCAGTCTCCAGAACATCACCTGGGCGTTGAGCCCCACAACCTGGTGCACCCGGCTGCGCAGCACCAAAACAAAAGGGGACTTCAGGCGCTTTGCTCTTTTCCAGTGAAATACCTCAGAAACAGACCTGAATTTGGTTTTTGGTTATCTTTCAAGCGTAAAAAATATTTTGACAAAAGTATTCTCCAGCCTTCCTGAGTTGGGGGGCGGGGAGGAACGAAGCTTTTGATGGAGAATGTGGGCACAAAGCCAGAAGCTGCATGTAATGGACACCACTGTGTACATCCGCGCACTACTGTGGATTGAGAGGAGCATGACCAGAGTCTGAGGGGCTGGCACCAACATGTAAATTCTCCATCCTGCCGAGGGCACCCCTGTTTTCCGCAAATTTTTACCCAGCCTCAGCTGCTCACCTTCCGGCGCATTAAAAGCAAACTTTCTGATTTGGTGGGTGAGGCTCGGGGCACAGTGGTTTAACCCTGGGACAGAGCTGTGGATGGAGCCATTCTGAACGTTCAGAATTACCTCACCTGCACCCCAAGGTGGAAGGGGAACTGTTCATTTGTCTGGGGGGTTAGGAGGTGGACTCGGGGTGGGGGTTAGGAACGCATGGATGGAGCCCCAAGTGCCGCGCCTGGCTGCATCTCTCTGCTGTTTCTCCCTCCCTACCTCATCTTCTGTCATTTCCAGAGCCAGGAGAAAGGTGATCTAAGACTTGACCCCTAAATCACAGCTGCTGGTGACTGCACCTCACTCCAGGATGAGCGCAGCCCCTTCCCCAGGCTGGGGCAGCTTAACCCCTTCGCCCCCACGCGCGCGTGCGCGCTCAGGGGCTGGCAGCAACGGAGACTCTGACCCCGGCACCGCGAGCAGCCGGCCTCCTCAGCGTAGCACCTTGGATCCCACGAGGAGACCACAAAAGGGCGAGACTGCGGGGCACTGCGAGCCTGGGGCACGGGCTGGGCAGCCGGGAGCGCTGCTGGGGAGCCCAAGGAAGAGCCAGAGTTAGCTGAACGAAGAGGGATGTTTGGATCGTGTTAACTAGCCAGACAGATGCACTCGGCATGTCTGCATTTATGGAATCCATATGTTGTCGTGGCAAATGAAAGGACAGTAACACGTACATACAATAGACTTAGAATAACCATACACACTTAAAAAGGGATCCGCACATTCTTCACCCCGCCACCCTTCTCTTGGATCCAGCTCTAGAGTTGTACGGAGAGGCGTCCTTTCAACCACCCCTGCCTCCACACAGGGTTTTTTTTCCTTCCGCCTCCCTTTTTTGTTTTTGTGTCTCTCAACTGCCCTAGCAGAAGAAAAGCCAGGGTCCAGCAACTCGACTCTTTGGAAGTAAGGTCTCCTAAGATCTTCCTCACTTCCCTTTCCCCTTAAGACCGGCCCATTGCACCTTGGACCAAATAACAGATGCTCATATTGCAACCCCAGACTCTGAAAATCGCAGGGCAGCAGGTTCTTACTGAAATTCACCATCTACATCTTCATCATTAAACCAACACTTCTATGTTACATTTGCAAAAAAAAAAAAGTAACTTCAAATAGATTTGGAAACAAAAAAACCCCAGCGAGAGAGCACACACACAGCTCTGTACTGTACCTGCATTTATGCACACCTTGTATATTTGTGTGCACATATATATTCACACACAGATGCAAAGACATCTAAAATCATTCAAATGTATATGTACCATGTATGCATATATCTTTGTGTTTATATATGTATATATCCACTCTTTTGAGCAAAGAGGCAGAGAAATATACAAATCAATGCAATATTTAGCCTACATTCCACTTTCTCTCCCTACTGTAAATATCTTCAAAACAGATTGGTCTAAAATTTTCAGCCCCCTTGCCAACTAAATGAAGGATTTAGATTCGGAGTTTCTTGGTTCTTTTTTTTCATTTTGTACATGAAATAATCTATATAGATGCTGGATTATCGCCTAAGCATAATTCAATCATACAAGCTTGGTACCTCTCCTTCTTATAACGAATTCACTCAGTAAAATTAGCATAAGTATTTACCAGATTAAGCTGACATTTTTCTATATTGCAACATGAAATACAATTATATCCAGAATTTCCCCCAAATAGCCTATATCAGTGGAGATACTGACTTCCTCCCCGCCGTTCTGTGTAAGAAACAAGCTACAAGTTCCCTTCTAGTACTATTTATATTTTCAAAGGAAATTAAATACATGGCATTTAAGTGACATCTACAAGGAGAATTTTAATTGTTACATCTTAAAAAATAAACTAACAGATTTATGCAGATTTGTGAAGACATAAATAGGAAGCAAATATACTCCTGAGGGTCTGAACAGTTTTCCTTACCTGATGTGTTAGGAAAAAAATTCAGAATTTACCCGTCTTCCTTCAGGCAGCTACATTTTACATTGACCTGCACTTTGGACTGAAAGGGAAAAGAAAAAGATTAACTGTTGCCAATGAAAAATTTAAAATAATAATCAGACACCGGACAAACTGAAGGTAAAAATATACAATGGCTACAATAAAGATAAATATTTATTTAATCAAAGTAGAAGTTGTGTTTGGACTGTAGGAATGTTTCATCCTTCCCTTAAAAAAAAATCAAGGGAGAAAAAAGCCAGAGTCTCTGCAGGCTCCTGGAGAGTTCCCATTGTCCAGGGCTATCGAGAGCCCAGAATGGCATTAACCTCACAAAAGACACATTGTGCAGGGGACAAAAAAAAGCCCCTTCTTCTACAATAACTTTTAGCTTTTTTATTTTTAGAAAATGACAAAGGTTTTGCAAGCACTGACTGGTGAAACCTGTAGCAAGCCAGGGTGGACTTGGCTTTATCGATCAACTGTCCAGAATGGAAAAGCAGCCAGGAAAAGTTTGAATGGCAATCCAGATTTGGCTCATAGAGAGGAAACCCCCGATTTTTCTAAATGTATTTTCTTTTTTTTTTTCTAAATAAAACAGCATTATTCCCAGAGTGAATTCAGAAGGATTAGATGAGGTAACCCTCCAAAATCCTAAAGCGGTTTTCTCCCCCTAGTCTTGACTGAGAAGCTGCATGCTCTTAAGAGCATTGGAAAATCTCTCAAAATGAAGAATTCCTTTCTGATCAAACAGATTTCATGATTAATTCCCAAATTCCTTCTAAAATAAATAATCCATCTAGGCTGGGCAAAAAAAAATGTTTTCTAAGAAAAATAAGTTTTAGTGCACGCACTCTACCTGATGTCACAAGGTGCACTAATAATGCCTTTAAAAACATAAATGTTATTTTCACATTTGTTTGCAGATCACTTAAAGTGCAAATTGCATTTATTTTATTCTAGTCATTGTAATTTCAATGGTACTAGTTCATTTAGAACTTACATAAAAACATACTTGTCATTAAAAATATCTATTGCAGTAGCAGTGAAGCTAAAGCTAGGATTTGAAAATGGGGGTGGGGGGAAAGAGAAAGAGAAAGAGACTTGTTCTTCCTGCGTTTGTTTGCTTGCTTTTTGGAGGTACCGTACACCCGCCTAAGTGATGGCTTTGATGTACTGGGAATCGGTACAGTAGCAGGGTCCCTGGCTGCTGTCTTTGATTCCAGGGATCTCCTTTGGGCTCTGGTGGGATGTGCTGCTCCTAGTCTTTATCTGAAATCCATGCTCTCATTTCAAGCCCTTTGGCTTCCAGACTCTGCTCCAAACTCTTGGAGGTAGCTGCAAGACTTTTTTTTTTTTTTTTTGGCATTAGGGAAGGGGTATGTAATTTCCCCCCTTTCTCCACTCTAGACCTTTCCTCGCTATTTAAATATATTGGCTTTCTTTCTTGCGAATTTAGTCTGAAATTATTTTTCACTGCCTTTATTACATCCCTGCTTTTGATGGCAAAATAGCTTCCTGTGTTTTGAAAACATCTGCTTTCCAGGTTTTACACGAGAAAATTGATTTTACTTTTCTCTTAACTCCAGAAAGGTAGAAAGTTGGACTTGTTTCCAAGTGCAACTTTTCCTTTTCTTGTCTTTCCTTAAGTTATCCCCCTTTCAATTCTGATTCACTTTCCCCCTTTTATTTCTTCTAATCATCACTCTCCTCTTCCCCTCTCCTTCTAAAGAACTAGAGAAGATTGAGTTCGTCTTATTTCATAAGACAAAATTAACATATTATATATGTTTGTGTGTATATATATATGTACATATATATATATATATATATATATTTGTCTACTCTGTGGTACGTGTTAAAGTTTTCTCCATATTTTCTTTATCTGTCCCCTGATTAGAGGGGAGGTAATTTCCCTCCTTAAAAAAAAAATCTCAGATTTGCAATTTAAAGTGGTCTCTATTCTAAGTCTCTGCTGCTTCTCTGCTCTTTCACTTAAATCTTTGCTTTAAGCTGCCCCACTCCGTTACTGCCCCCCCTTACTCCTCTCTTCTTTGAAGATGCGCTCTTCCTATTTAATTTAAACATTGCTGCATTTGCCACAAAAAAAAAAAAAAGAAAGAAAGAAAAAGAAAGACAAAAAAAAGAAAGAAAAGAGAGGAAAAAAAGAAAGAATCTTAAAAAAAATCTTATCCAGGTTCCTATTGTTGCTTCTCTGCATTTCACTTCTCGGGGTGTGTGGGTGTGTGTGTGTGCGCGCGTGTGTCTCGTGTGTGTATGTGTTTTTAATACATGCATAAACTTTTGGTGCCTCTCTCCCTCTTCCTGGGCTCTTCTCCCATCCTCTCTTCCTGCTCTCCTCGCCCTGCTCATCACTTTCCCCTGGTTTTTTTTTTTTTTTCCTCCCTTCCTCCCCTCTGCCTCCCTCCACCTCCCCCTTTTCTTTTTTGCTGAATCTTATTGATCCAGAAGGTGGCTAATTAGCCCTTCCCGTCGTGCCTGGGTAATGAAGCACATGCGCACTGAATTAATCACAGCCATTTTTTGCAGGAAACTAATTAGCAGAATAAAGATCCAAAGACTTTTTTTTCTTTTCACTCATCAGCTCCCACTTCCAGCGCGTCCCCTCCGACCGCTGCAGCCGCCGCCGCCTCCTCCTCCTCCTCCCGGCCGCCGCCGCCGCCTGCTTTGCATCCCAATTACAGCCTAGAGCCGCTGCCGCCGCCGCCGCCGCTTCTCCTCCGCGGCCCCTGCCCGCTCCGGGGGCTGCAAACTCCCCGCCAACCATGCTGCTCGGCGGCAGCGGCGGCGGCGGCTCCGGCTCCCCGGCCGCGGCCGCCTCCCGCCCCGGGCTCCGCCGAGCGCGCTCCAGCTCCGCCGCCGCCGCCGCCCGCAGCGCGTCCTCCGTCGCCGCCGACCCCTGCCAGCCGCCGCTGCTGCCTTGATGGGCTCCGCGGCCCGAGCGCCTCTTTTCGGGATTAAAAGCGCCGCCAGCTCCCGCCGCCGCCGCCGCCGCCAGCAGCGCCGCTGCAGCCGCCGCCGCCGGAGAAGCAACCGCGTAAGTGGCAACTTTTCCCTCTTTTTTTTTTTCCCGCCGCCGCCGCCGCCGCCGTCGCCTGCTCCTCCTCCTCCTCCCGCTGCCGCCGCCCGGACGCGGGGCTCCTCGGGGCGCCCGAGCTGCTTTGCATGGGGCTCGTCCTGCCCCCTCCCGGCTCCCGCGCCCGGCCGCCGCCGCCCGCGCTCCCCGCGCCCGCGCCCTGCTCGCTCGCTGCGTCCCGCTCTCCTTTCCCCTGCGCCAAACTTTCTCTTTCTCTTCTTCTTCCTCCTCCTCCCGCCGCCGCCGCCGAGCCCGGGCCGCCCCCACCTCCTCGGCCCCCGCGCCGCCGGCAGCCTGCGACCCCCGGGAGGGTGGAGGCGCCCAGGGCGAGGCCCGCGCGGCGAGTTTGGAGGCGCCGCCGGGCAGGGCCGGCCAGGGCGCGGGCCGAGGGCGGGAGGGCGGCCGGGGTCCGGGCGCTGAGACAAAGGCGGCGGCTAGCGGGGGGGTCCACGGTGCTGAGCGCCCCCGCCTCCGCTGCTCCCGGCCCCCAACTTTGCCCCACCCGGAGAGGCGCCCCGGCCCCGGGCTGAGCCGCCGCACGGGGCGCGCACCCGGCCGGGAGCAGTCGCCGCCGCGGCCGCCGCTGTTGCTGCTGCTGCTGCTGCTGCCGCCGCCGCCGCCGCCGCCGCCACCACCGCTGGCCGGCCGGTCGGCCGGCCGGGCGCCTTCCACACCAGGGCTCGAGCTGCCGGGGACGCGGCTGCCGGGCCAGAGCCGTGGGGTCCGAGAGGGGGCGAGGTGGCCGCCCGACCCTCTACCTGCGCGCTCTCCGCCCTGCCCCACTGGCAGTACCGTGAGCGCCTAGAGGGGGCTCTGCCCTGGACACTAGGGGCTCCCGGGGGCTCGGGGCTGTGCCGCCGGCCAGGACTAGACCTAGCCGGGCCGGCCTCTCTCTGGCCAGCTGAGTTGAGAGACGTAGGATTCCTTTTCTTCTTTCTCTTTTCTCTTTTTCTTCTCTCTCTCTCTCTCTCTCCCCCCCCTCTATTTCTCTCTCTCTTTCACGAGAATCTGGAATTGTTTACGTTCTGTTCCCCACTTTCACCATTCTTCCTGCTCCACTCCTCTTTTCCATGTATTTTTTTTATTAGATACAAAAACCATGTTCCTGAATTTCACATTATGCATTTTCACGTACATCTTTTTGCATATCTTTTGGGGAGTAGGTCTGAGTGTATCTTTTGCAGTGTATATAAATTGTGTATGGAGTCACTACTCTTAGGCTTTTTGTGGAGCTATTACATTTAAAAAATACATTGTACTTTGCAAATTAACCTTTTGCTTGGAATCTGACTTTTGAAAATGTTGTGCAATTCTTTAGACTGTGGCAAATTCTTTGATTACAAGTGCTTTCAAAAATCACCCACTCTTAACTTTTACCCCTTGTTGCTTTGAAGTAGGGTAAATATGACAATTTTTATTGGTCTCAATTATGGAAACTTGATCTAAGGACTATATGCAAGAAGGAAGCTGATGGCCTTTTTCTGGCCTCCGGTTCTTGTGACTTTTAAAGGGGGTTTGTTAAGTATCTTTAAAGAATGTGACATACGGTGATCGCTTGGCTGTAATGCAAATTACAGGACATAAATTCACTTTGGAATTTTTAAAAAAGATGAGTCCTTTCAGTGGGGACACTTGAGAATTTATTATGTTTTTAAAAAAATTACTCCCCCCCCCCCCACTTTTGGAAGAATGGCCAGTTACAGACCAACTTATTTGGAGGTCTTTGGAGAGAGGCTTGGGAACTGGGAGAGGGGAGAAGATTGATCACAATCTGCATAATCGATAGGGCAGTGTGCTGCAATCGTGTACCTACATTTACTGTAAATTTCTACAATATCTGCAGCGTGGGTACTCAGTGCCTTGCTCGGCATCTTAGAGCAGATTTAGAGGGAGTACAGGCAGATATGATTACCCAGCCCTTCAGAACAATGTAAGGGAAATCCTCTCTGAAAGTGGCCCGTTAAGAAAAACCCATTTCACTGTACCTTTTTTTTGCAAATCTGTTTACATGTGGGGGTTCCAGGTATTGAACCCTCAAAGTGTAGGTATCGATTAGGTCAAAAGAAGTAGAAAGTATTGAGGTTTTAGGAATGGGAATTTGTCTGCTGGGGCTCTCTTCGAATCTTCTAATGTTAGATATCTAACTGGTGCAAGTAATTTATAGATTCAAATAAGAGAGAGTAATACACCAGATGAAGCAGTGTCAAAAGTAAAGATTGCTCTGTGTGTGTGTGTGTGTGTGTGTGTGTGTGAGCGAGAGAGAGAGAGAGAGAGAGAGAGAGAGAGAGAGAGAGAAAGGGGTAGAGAGAGAGAATGAGAGAGAGAGAGAATACAGACACTTATAGTCAGGCTTGAAAGCTTGGTGGTAGGTGAATCCATATTTGGAGATGATTTTGAAATAGTCTAGCAAATGGTGCACGAACAGGATTTCGTAAAAAGTGTACACAAAGTCAGTTCTGAAAGGACTGTGGTTTGGGGAGATGAGGTGTGGGCAGGAATACCCACTCTTAGGCCAGCAGCCTTCCTCTGTCTGTGTTTCTCCTCCCTTCCCCCTCCCTGAGTTTTAGTTTTTAATTACTTAATGCTGAAACGCACAGGGCTTATATAAATATTTGCAAATGCTCTTTCCTATTGATTTCTCTGAATAAACTGCCCTGCTCAGGTCCAGAGAGGAGGCAACATAGGTCTGTGGACTTTTTAAACACAGAAAGTCTCTGGAGGAGGGTTGTCCGTGCATGCATTTGTTTACGGGGAGAGATGTAGATTTGAAGATGTTGGGGCCCCCCCCCCCGCAGTGAGAGTTCAGGCTCCGGGTAGTATATGCTGAGAAAGCGGGGCTGGAGCTGCCCTGTGGCCTGGCATTCCTGACGTGTGTGTGTGTGTGTGTGTGTGTGTGTGTGTGTGTGTGTGTGTGTCTGTGTCTACACTGGGGGAGTCTGAATACATATGCACGTATGCTCTCCCCCCCCTCGCCCCCATTAAATACGGAGTTTTCCAGGGCTCAGTGACTGCCTTCTCTTCAGGGTCACATTGAGTTCGAATGTGACCCAAGGTGCAGGAATCCTGCGATGGGGAAATAAAAGAATATACAGAATTGGGGTCAGGTCAGCTGCTCAGAGGCCAAAACCCCTACAACTGCTTTAATTTTGTGTGTGCGTGTGTATTTTAGGCTCCTCCTGCCATGTTACAGATTGTGCCCCCCCCCCCCCTCAGGTGTTTGCTCTGTAGTTTAAAGGCACCAGAGCCTCTGCCTGCAGAGATGTCTGCTCCCAGCAAGAACAGAAAACCCACAATACCGAATCCAAAACAAAACAAGGGAGGAGAGGGAGGAAAAAACCCCTATTGAGTTCAGGCAAATAAGGTTGGGTCTCCAGATCCGATTACAAAGCAGCTTTGAATATGCAAGACAGCACACAAGACCAGTTAGTCCAGTTACAACAAACTATTGAGCTAGAGAGAGAGAGAGAGAGAGAGAGAGAGAGAGAGAGGGAGGGAGGAAGGAAAAGGCATGTTTAGGTCGTAATTTGTTAGTACAAGGAAAAGAATCCCACATAAAGCTGCTTCTTCCCCCCCCCCCCCCCCTTTGCTGGCTTCACATGCAATTCACTTACCCTTTTCCAATTCGTTGACTATGTAGGTTCTTTTATTAAAATCTTTTGGGTTTAGGAAGATCGCTGCGAGCAACACATTTTCTGTATTTTTCCCCCTTTATCTTAGAAGAGAGTTGGCAGGGGTTCTGTGGTTTGCAGTTACACAATATGTTATCATGTTTTTAATCACTAAATCATTGCAGTGGTTATAGATTTACAGTCTTGGGGTATTACAGAGAAGAGCAATGGCGGCTGTATATATGCTTTTAAATTACACCACTGTAAACTGAGTGCAGCAGCTGTGAATATGGTCGGCAGACTTCAACGCCCCCACCCCCCAGCGTCCTAGTTCTTTTTCCTTCTGTGATTTTTTTTCCCCCCAAATTGTTCAGCTTGCTTAAAATCAGGTATTCCTCCTCCCCCGTGTCCTTGTCTCTTCGGTCCCTCCACCAAAGAAAATGTTCATTTCAGACCCTTAACCCCAGATAAACTAGAATTCAAACTCTGGAAATACAACTTTGGATCAGAGAGCGTAATAATAAAGTGGATTTCCTAGGAAATTCTCTTGGTTTCCGTACTGACCTCCTGCACAGGGATGGAGGGCTGATGGCAAATCAGGAGCAGGGGGAGGCAGAAGGAAGGGAAGGCGCTGGCCTGCCTGGAACCTCTAGTGTCCTGTCACTGGGAGCCCACTTTCAGCTTCTGTTTTTCATATTATTATGTAACAGAATCCTTGGCAGCATTAAAAATTCAGTATTACAAGCTGATTGTAATGCTGCCTCATTAGACAGCACTGTCTGGCCTTGTATTAAGTGAAACACAGAGCATGGCTTTTAGATTATAAACACCAATAAATATTAAGGACCAGCAGAGGGGGGGATAGTCAGCTGTGTTTTTGGCCCCTTCTGGTTTTATATCCCCTCCCATCTTCTTCCCTTCATCCCCCTTCCTCCCCCCTCCCTGCCATGGTAACTGTTATCTGTTTTCTTGGGATGCTGATGTGTTGACCCTGGTGACATTTTAGGAGGGCTTTTTATAGAGTTATCGTGTGTACACAAAAGGTTTGGAAGTTTGTTTTGTTTTGATCTGCAATAAACAGGTCCTTCACTTTGCTGATGTCATTTCCGTTCATATTTGAGTTGTTTATTGTGCTTCTTCACAGGCCCTCTCATCCCTACACCCACCTCGCTTTCCAGCCAGAGCCCGTCGCTGCCTGGGGAAGGGGGGGGCACACTCCTCAGCTGCCAGGTCTGGCTTCAAAGGCTGAGAGTTGCGTGTCACGGCCTCGTCCTAGGGTTTGCCCGCTGGGGAAGATGTTTCTATCTCCCAATCTGGTTAAACACTGCGACCACTTGCCCTGGTATTTCCATGGCACGTAGTGATTCATCTCTGCTCCCTTTCTCTGCAGCCGCCTCCCCCCAACACACCCCTTGTCTGTGTCTTTAATACATCAGTATTTCCACTTCCCCATGCACCCCCCACCAAAAAAGCCCAACCTTGTAATGATGACTTTGATTCGGTTGCATACCTGAAGCTGGCATTAGCAACTTCATGCTGTGAAAAAAAAGGAAAACGTTTCCAGCCAGGCGATGCCCACAGCCTCCCCACCATCACCTTCCATCCCTGCTCAGGATTTTTTTTTCCTGCTCTCTGCCTTTTCGTAGACATAAAGGCCGTTCTGGTGTTACTAAAAATGACCACAATGTCCAGTGTCTCTTATTTTCATATGATCTACATTGGGAATCCCCCCTCCTCCAAAAATAAAAAGTAGGGTGGGGAAAGGAAGGAGGAAAAAACTGACTGTAGGCTCTCAAGGCTTTCCTCTAATGGGATGATGGGTTTTAGGTTAAAAAAAAATATTATTGTTTTGTTCTTTCAGGTTTAGAAATAATAGGGAGAAAGGGAAAAGCAGTCATTAGGAAGTTCACTGAGCTGCTTTCCAACTAAGACGGGTGAAAAATGAACCTGCATTGACACTTGGCTCCATGTGAAAGCCCCAGTAACCTCTCCCCCCTTCCGTGGCCCTGGCCTTTTGTTCCTGGAGAATGGAGCTAAGGTGCTTTTTCTCCCAGACCAAAGGCAGCAGGCAAGGAGTCCCCTTGTGTGCGCATCGCCTTTAGATGGCCTTCTCATGGTTATTGTCAATGCAGACTCCCCCAAACAATTGCTCCAGGGAGACACAAAAGCAAAAACATTTGTCCTATTTTTTTAACCTCTTTGTTTTAGATTTTTTTTCATCCATTCTTTAAATTTCACAGTTTCTATTTGTCTGCAGAGAGACAAACGGAACAGCATGAAGCACATTTTACCGTAGGCCTCACTGGCGATTGGAACAGCCTCAATAGAAATCCAAATTCTAAAACACTGGCTGACTTGGAGGATATGTGAAATTTCAGCTCGGGGCTCTTAAGTCAGATTAGCACAGATTTTTGAACAAAAATGCAACTAAAATGAAAAGATAAGAAAATGGGATTCCAGAGTCATCTGGGGGAAGTGTGAAAAGGGCCATCTTTTGTTTATTTCTTAGAATCCTGCCCCAAGAAGTGGTCACTGGATGGGAAAGAATTGCAAACCCAAATGAAATTCTTCATTTACAAAAAAAAGAAAATATCGGATCCCAGTTGTTGTGCTCCTGGTAGACTGTTTAATTGGTTGTTTCAATGCATGTGTAGGGGAACTGTTGGCACATACTGTGGAGTTGATGCTGCGTTGAGATTTTTTTTTTTAAAAACAAGATTTATATAAAGAGGTCATGTCCCCTCCCCCTTTTCTTTCCTCTCCTGTTTCCTTTTTCCTTTCTTCTGCCTCCAGCCTGCTTCCCCTCCAAGAATTCAGTGGTGTCAGGCCAGTGCTAAGGGATGTGTCCGGAACCTACCTCTTTTTCCTGGCCCCAAACAAAGCGTCCTTCTCCTGTGCTGTGTGGACCCTGATTGCGATGCTGTCCTTAAGCATCTGTCTGCCTTTTCATTAAAATTCTCAATTTCAAGGTTTAGAAACACAAATGTAAGAATCCCCCTGGGTATAAAAGTCTTGCATGGCAAATTCTCTTTGCCCTTTCAGGAATAATATTTTTGTTTAAAAAAAAAAGAAGAAGAAGAAAAAAGGAAAGAGAGCAAGCTCTTTACCTAATGTTTTAAAGCTGGTTTAAGGCAAGTTCTTTATTTTTGCTTTCTTAAAACTTGGGCTTTGTAACTTAAAATTAATTTGGAAAAGCTCTTTCCACTCACAGGTTTTAAAAAATGGTTACTCATTTGTGTCTGTCTTAGTGTGTGTCCTGGCAGATTCAGGGACTGAGCTGGGGAGGGTGGGTGAGTGGCTAGGTGACATTCTACCGACGATTTGGGGGTAAAATCACTACATGGAATTAGCATTGTAGTGATAGATGGAGGCCTTGAGGTATGTATCAGAGAAATGTGAATCGAAACATCTGTGTGTAGGCCTTGGCCCAGCAGCCTGCAGTGGTTTATGAAGGTGAGTGTGGGTTGTTCTGAGGGAGAGCCTGCAGTCTGTCCAGTCCCCAGGAGGCCTGGCCACCCCTAAATATAACTGACTAGAAATGATGGGGTGAATTCAGGGCATGGAGTACAATTCAGCTCCAAATGTTTCCATGTTTATTTCTGGGATTTTATTTTATTTTATTATTTTATTTTCATTTTATGTATTTTTTGCTCTCTGGCATTTTTCTTTGTCAAAGCCTCAAGGCTATTTAAGCACTAGTTTTAAAATCAATGCGTATGTATAATTTAATAAAAATAGAAGGATCTGGAAGAATACACAAATCCGCCTAAACCCAGTTGTGCTGTGAAAATAGAACCCAGGTTTAGGGAGAAGTCAGAATGCTGACATTCACTGTATCTTAGCTCAGAGATCATATTTACCTTTGCTGAAGCGAAAGGATACAGCATTGGTGAGTGAGTCTGTATGTGGGGGGAGACAGGAGCTGGTTGGCTCGGTGGGGATCATTGTAATTTACCAGCCCGCTAAGCATTAGGGGGGCTGGCCTCTGTCTTGGAGAGTGGGTAAGGGGAGGAGTAGGGAAGGGGTTAGCATTCCCTGATTTATTTTTAAATATTTATCCTTTCGGCTGTTGCCAATTACGCTTTCCAGATGAGATGAGACTAGTTATGGAGAACTGGAGGGGAGGAATTGCCTTTTCTGAGAGTGGGTTTATTTGTCAACAGCGTTCAAGATAGGGCAGCAAGAGTGCCGGCTGCCCCAGGCGGTGGGGCTGATCTTCAGGCAGCTGCCCTCAGAGGAACCAGGGCCTCCCAGTGTCTGAGGACAGGATTTGCAACATGTATTACAGAGAAACTGTTGATTCCATTTGTAAGTGCAAAAGTTGTAAATATCTTCAGAAGAAGTATTATTTTTGTTAATGATGAAAATAATTTTTAGTGGAGGTAACACCCCCTAGCTTTTGTGCAATCTTGTATATTCATAATGGTACAGAGGCCACAGACCACCTGCCTGTGGAGTCCCTGTTCAGTTTTTGCCTGTGACAAAGGCAAGCTTGACCAGGCCTCGCCATGTAGGTAGCTGGTGCCAGATTAAGATAAAGGAAAGGGACCTTGGGTCGCTCTTAGTTCTACTTGCCAGGCCTCTGAGGTGCAGGAGGCAGGTTGTAGTGTCTGCTTCTTGGGACACTGGCAATATCAGGGCAGATCCCCTCAGGGCCTTCTTCCCAGCACCTCCTCATCCTTCCTATTTTATAGCTGGTGTTTTTAGCTTTCTAGCTTTTATTTCATTGAAGATATTTATCTGTAGGCCCACAAGTTGATGTCACCAGATTGCAAAGGTGGTCCCCTGCTAATAAAAGTTAAAACAAAGCAGCAAAATTAGATTTTCTGGGAGTAAAACATTTTCTGATTGTCTGTAATTAATCTGATGGGCCAGGGGTTGCTGCTTCCAGGTGAGCAGTGGGGCCCGGAGCCCTCACTCTCCTGAGGAGGCTTCCGGGGACATCTCCTCTGGGTGGTGTGTGCCACATTGCTTGCGTTATTGCTAGCATCATCATCTTTATGTATTATTCATAGTCACTTTTTCAATTAAATTATTAATTGGTTTTCTTTAAGGTGTTCTCAACTCATGTGGCTAATATAAATAATAGTGTGTTTTGAAAACACCACCTGTTCTTGGGCTTGAAGTCAGGCGGTCTAGAAACAGCTCCGCAGTGATCATACTCTGCTTTATGAAATCATCCTCTACTTTCCTTTTTCACTCCTCATCCCCCCCCCCCCTTTATCCCCCTCAGTCTCTCATGTGTGACAGAATTTGGCTTGTGCTTTCCTTTGTCCCTAATCGGACATGATTCCCTAGGGCAGGCTTTTCTCCCAGGGCCCTAGCTGAAAAAAAAATTGGGGGAGGGGGGGATTTTCTGGACTAAAACAGGAAGAGGGGTTGTCTGTCTCCAACAAGTTAGATATTTACATCAATTTGAACCCAAATTACATTGTGTAAAATGCCTTCTACATGGTGACATGATAGTTTTCATCAGCCAAGCATCCCTTTTCCTCCTGCATCAATGTGTGCTTAATGCTAATACAATTCCATACACACAGCTCTTCGCCTTGTGAGCTTATTATATTTCTAACACTTGCATGGTTCATTATTGTGCAGTCGGAAAGGACTCTCAAGGCTGTGAGGCCAGCCTGGGTGGGTGGCTTTCAGAAAGGGTAAAAGCAGGTGCCTTTCTGTGCTGAGAGAGTCTGGAGTAAATTCAGACTGAGCTCGGGATTCTGGCAGGGAGGACAAGGGACTTCCGGTGAGATTTCTGTGGCTCTCCCTTTGCATATCAGAATGGGAAAGGTGAACCTGGGGAGATATAAAAATGTCCAGCAACTGCTTTGACCAACTGGGGTGGCCTCATGAAATCTGACCTGGGGGGTGGAATCTCCCTGTGAAGGGCATGATCTATGCCTGATCTGAATCTCCATGGCTTTATAAGGCAAGTCTTGTTAAAGAGACTTAATTGTAAATTGAGACTGCTTTTCACTTCTTTTCTTCCCTTTTCTTTCCTCTTTTTTTCTCTCTCATTAAAAACTCTATCCTTAAACTCTCAATGGAGAGCAGGGGATGTTTTTGTAAGTTTCTGCAGCTGAAAAACAGAAGTGCTCTGTAAAGCAGTTAATAGGATGGGTGTGTGTTTCAAATAAATTCCTGTCCACATTGGCTAATGTGCCCATGCTAGAGTGGCCTGGCCGTGACGTGGATGGGGCCCGGAGACCGATGGCTCCGGTTCGAAGACCCCAGGCTCCTTTTTGTGGCGGAGGGCGCGTCCCTTTCTTCTCACCCGCCTCTAGGCCGGCTCCTGACTT
The DNA here is from genome assembly GCA_007922815.1 of Macrotus californicus. NCBI lineage: Eukaryota > Metazoa > Chordata > Mammalia > Chiroptera > Phyllostomidae > Macrotus > Macrotus californicus. The sequence goes on along the minus strand of VMDR010000782.1, from coordinate 114,855 downwards.
TTGATGAGTGAGGGGTCAGCCCCTGGGGAGGGCCGGGCTTTGTTCCCACCGGGCGGGTTCCGGGGGAGGTGCAGGCCGAGCCTCTCAGGGCTCCCGTCCCCAGGCGCGCGGCCCGGCCTGCCCGGAGGCCCGTGCCCGGAGCGCGGCCGAGCACTGGGGCCTCGCGCGCCGGCGTGTGTCCCTGTGTCCCCGCGGGCGCGGCCAGTGCCGCCGCTGAGCACCCGGCCAGTGCTGGGCACGACTGTAGATGTCAGGCTTTGCCCGGGGAGCCGAGCGGTGGCGGGGCTGTGAGTTTCAAATTAACCTTCCGCTTTGTTGCTGTGTAATGTGGATCCCTGAAGGCCCCCCGCCCCACCCGCCCCCCTTCCCAGGGCGGTGAGCGCTGCAAACTGCGAGTGGAGCTTCATTTACATAAAGCGATTCCGGGAGAGCAGCCGAGCCGGCGGCGGGCAGGCCAGGGACAGGGACGCCAGCATCGCGCCCCTTGGGTGAATCTCCGCTGTGCGCCTGGGGACCCTCCCTCCCGGGGAGGGGCCACTGCCAGGCCGGGCCGCCACCATGAGCCCCCCTCCCCTGCCGGCGGCCCCCCTGCACCTAAGCAGAGCTACTTCGGAGCCCCGGGGGCAGCGGGAGGTGGGGAGAATGCCGCCTGGGGTGGGTAAGTTTGGGGCTCGGGTGCCGCTGGAATTTCCCATTGTCGCGCATGCCCCGGCCCCTGGACCTGCAAGTGCCTCCTCCCTCCGGAGGTGTGCGGAGCCTTTGTGTGCCAGGTGAGTGGAGCCTCCTCCCCCGCCGCCGGCTGCCCGCCCGGTTCGCGCAGCCGGCCTGGAGCTGCAGGCAGGTGCTGCGAGTCTTGGCTGAACTTCCCATTCTCTTGGGGCATGTGGGGGAAGGGCAGGCGGGATGCACTTGAACTGCTAGGTCCAATTGGAACCTACCTGGGGTGAGAGCCTCTACGTGCTGCTGGGCGCCGAGTAAAGCCCTTCCTCCTTCTCTCCCTTCCATTTTCTCCCCTCCCTCCTTCCTTATTTTGCTTTTGGATTAGTTCGTGCTTTCTGAATACTTGCGATGCTGGTGTCATTTCGAAGTTTAGGTTCCTCCGTCTTTTACTGCATCCTTTGCAGCCCCAGAGAAGTCACTGGTCAGTTCAAATCAACGTGAAAAATGTGCTTGTTGTGGAGCAATTAAAGGGAGAGTCAGAGTTTTGGAGCTGGGAAGCACCTTTGCAGATCGATTGGACCCCTCTCTAATTTTAGTTTGTTTGCACCCTGGAAAGAACCAGCGCAGCATTCATTTCCGCAGGGATGGGGGTGGTGGAAAGGGACAGCTGAGATATTTGTCCTGTTACAGGAGCACAAGGAATGCCCAAGTTAGGTCCGCAGCAGGAAAAAAGTAATCATTGTAGGCTTAGAGGGAAAAGAACTTTCTGGAAAACGGTCCTGTCTGCTTTAGACATACCTGAGCTATAGTGATGGGAAAACCCCTGGAGAGCAAAGACCACAGCTTTTGCGGGAGGTAGTATGAGTGCATTGCTTGGCACGTGGCAACCCAGGAGCAGGAGAGTCCAGAAGGGTCACCCCTCCCCCTCCCCTTTATTTGTGTCATTTGACTGGCCTTGAAGACTCTAAAAACCACGGACAGATAACCTCAGAGAGGACACAGTTGGGCACAGATAACCTCTCCTGCAGACTGGGCCTTCTGCCTGGAATGTATCAAGGCAAAGCAAGGAAAACAAGCTTAACCCTTGAAGGTAGATAGTGAGAAAGTTCCACTTCATCTTATTTCGTCCCATGCTTTGAGATCTTTGGAGACACATCACTGAATAAAGAGTATAATTTAAAGCTCACGCTAGCCTGGGAACTTCATTTCTTTGCCATCGAGCAGCAGGTGTGAGTTTGTAGAGTTGGCCCCCCGAGTCCCCCTCATTCCTAAATTCAGGAGGTGTCAAACCCTCATGTTCTTTTAATGGCTGTGGTTTCTGGATAGCTTTCCAGGGGAAACCCTAAAAATCACGAGTTCCAGGAGGCTGGGCTGGAGAGGGAAGCGTGAGTCCTGGGGCTGAGATTGCATTTGAGAGGAAAACATACACCTTCCAAGGTAACCTGATCTAGAAGGGCCGAGGCCAGGAACGTAGGTCTGTTCCTTGTTATCAGAACTGCCACTGGTGGCCTGAGATTCTGAAATCCTTTTCATTACCCAACCCAAACACGAAAAGCAATTAGAGAACAGAGGTGGGGTGTGAGGGAAGTCAGGAGACTGCAATTCTAAATAATTTAAGGGTTTTAAGAATGGGGTTATTGGAGAGAGGTACATACCTGGATGTTTGCACACCTGTATTTGTGTGCTCATTCTACTTCGCAGAGACCTCATAAGTTCCCCCCCCCCCCCCCCCCCCTTTAGAGGTCGTGTGGCTGTGAAGGCCAAAAGGAACTTTTTCCTCTCTCCCTTCCTTAAATTACAGGACTAAAGAGATTGCCTGCATTTCGTTTCCAGCCTGTTTTCAGGGAGCATGTAAGTGCCTCTCAGAATGGGCCAGGGTCACAGTTTGCTCTTTTATTTAATTACACAAGTGTTATTTAACAACATGGGGCAGATGCAGAAGCAAGCACTTTTACACTTTAAAAACAGTCCTTTTGGAATCACAAGGAATTAAGTGGCTTGAAGACCTACTGTCTTTATGACATGGATCGCCTCCCTTTCCCAGTTCTCTTCTGAAATGGCTGTACTTTTCTGTGGGATGGAGCTACTGTTTTCCAGCTCTCCTGAAAACAGTTTTGATTGACAGGGAAGTAAGCCCTTCCTCACTCTTCCAAAAAAAAAAAAAAAAAATCTGAGCTGCTTCCCTAACCACCTGAAACTTTAATTTTGGTTTCTTCCCTTCCGTCTTTTATTTGCACAAATGAATACTCAGGCTGGGTGGAAAGGACCCAAATAAAACAGTGCTCTCAGCAGGCCTCAGTTTGGCTCCTCCCAATAGCACTGTGAAGTGCCTGCCTTCTTGCTGCTTTGGGAACGGATTTAACTGCCATATAAACTTGGTGCCAATTGGACTGCCCAGTGGCAAGGAGCTAAAATAAGCGAGATTTCAGTTTTCATCATTATGATTTTAAATGAAGATTGCTAGATATTTCCAGGACAGGCCTGGCTCACCTTGGGTGACCCAAAGGTTGTTAGTTCATTAGAATATATACTAGAAAAATATTTGCTGGGGCCAGTGATGATCCAGCCAGGTTCCTTTAGTTCTGGTCACGAGAGGTGTCCAGGGTGCGTGCCCCTACTGTCACTGTGTGCTATTGTTCTTTTTGGACGTTGGAGATTTTTTTTCTTCTGAAGTGTTAGTGTGAGAAATATTCAAGGCCCAAAGCAGACCCTTACCTAAGATTTTTATTTTTTTTTTTTTGCAGGGTTGCGGTAGTTTTTTGCTAAAAAGTAAATATTTAAGTGACCGAGCAACATTTTAAAAAAGTGTAGGAAATTGGTGGAAATTACTTGAAGGGAAAGAAAGCTAAGCCCTTAACCTGAGGGGCTTAGCTTCATCTTGTAGGAGAAGCAACAGTAATTCTGCCTGAAGAAGCTCGCAGGCCCGGTCTCACTCTCACCAGCATTACAGGGATAATGCACCTGACGTCCAGCATCACTAACCTCAAGAAATACAGTATGTGCTGTGGTTTGTACTTTCACTCATCATTAAAATGGTTGCTCGCTCTCAGCCTGGCCTATTTCTGTAGTGCTGGGGCCTGTTGGCCTCCTCTGGTCCCCAAGGCTGGTGCAATTAACCAAGGTGGGGGCGTTACTGTAAAAACACAACAGGAAAGCAGATTCCATTTCAGTGAACTTCATAGGGGCCTGCACATGCGCTGGTATGAGAATTTGATGGTGATGGTAATGGTGATGGTTAGAGATCACAGCTCAGACTCATCCTCCTCTGCGTGGGTTAGAAACTGTGGTCAGGGGTAAAGGGGGCCCAGTTTTACTAGAAGACAGAAAAGGGAATTCCTTTGCAGCATCTGGTCTCAGTCAGATATTAAAAGGTGCCTGTTCTGTCCAAAGCACAGTGTCTTGAGTCCGCAGGCTGCTCAGATTGAGAAACACACACACACAGAAGCTGAGATTGAGTCGATCTGCCCCGAGGGAGAGACCGAAGCGGCAATCTTGGCTCGTTGGCAAGCCAGTCTCCAGATCCAGATTGAGGAGAAAAACTACAAAATCAACAACTGTCAGAATTCTTTTCTATATGATTTAAAGTTGGCTGCCAGATTGTTCTCTTTGAACATGTGAGAAGTGACAGTCAGATGTTAGTTAGAGCACTGCCCCCACTTCCCTGCTAATATGGTAAATGACTTCTTTAGGGATAGAAACTGCCACCCCCCCACCCCCACCCCCAACAGCATTGCACCGAAGCTTCAGAAGGACAGAGACAACTTGGATGTTTTCTTCTGGTTTTCATTCTTTGGGGCGGGGGATAAGATGGTGAGGACAAGGCTTTAAGTGGTCCAGCAGTGAAGGCTGTGTTTCTAGAAAGTTCTCTGTCCAAGAAAGTTGTCTTGGCTTTTTATTTATTACTTTTGAAGGTGATTTCCCCCTCTTAGATATTTCTCTCCTTTTTTTACTCTTTAATTCCTGGAGTTTCCTGCTTTTTCAGGGATAAAGGCATGAATAAAAATGGGGTAAGAGACATAGTTTGCTCTGTGGCAAATTTGGCTCCATTTTAGAGGAAGACTCCTGTTTTGTTGGTTTTAACCCCAGCCAGGGCCTCTTAGCGAAATGCCTGGGCTTAATCTGCCTTGAGGGTGAGCCCTTCTCCCATCCCACGGGAGGGTCATGGCTAGCCTTGTCAACATGAGGATTAATGCATGGGGGTTTTGATGTGCACCCCTCCAGAGAGGCTTCAGCGAGCCTCTTGTGTCCTGGAGGAGTGGGGGAGGGGGAGGGTCTAGGTGGTTCAGCTGCTTGATCTTGGAATTCTGTGCCGCCTCCAAGGCTTTTCCATCCTCTTCTCTCCCTGTTGTTGGTCTAAGACTTCCATGGAAGGTGTGGGGTGGGCTAACCCTGTGCTCCCCTCCTGTCCTTGTTCCTGCTGGCTGCTGCTGCCATGGTTTGGGACTGGCCATGGGACCCCTCCTTGCAGCCAGCTTGTGAAGATGAGGAAGCACCGATCCTTCTCCCCTTCTATTCTGCTTAATCACATAATGGTCTTAAAGGCTTTCTTAAATGATTATCTCGTCTTTAATTTTAAGTGGGTCTTTTGCAGCAACAGTTGGGAGTTTATGGAATATCTTTAGTCATCTGCAGGGTGACTATGAACTGGGAAAACTGGCTCCTTTGGACTCTGGAATTTTCATCTGCTGCTGATTTCACGCACTGTCCTGAAAGTGATTTCGGCTGGCTGCAGACCTTTGATCTGGGAGTGAGACTTTCCCCTGCTTGTGTGTTTCTGGAGACAGGAGTGGGTGACTGCTCACACCTCCTTCTCTCCCTCCCGCTCCGCCCAGTGTGAGCTGGAGGATGTCAGTAAACAGAAGGGCTGAGGCTGAGGACTTAGCTAGTTAAGCATGATGGAGGCTTATAGACTGGGGTAGGGGGGCAGTGTGTGGGTTTCTTAATGGGTAGGAAGAGCTGATTTACTTGGGGGCCTTTGATGGTGGGCTAAAGAGCAATTTTGTGCATTTCTTGACTTCTTAGTGGTGGTGCCCAATTTTACCTGGGAATCTGACTGGAGAAAGATTCTTCTGAGTCCGTTGGTTGAGCTAGATTTTCAATGAGGACTGTACCTGTCCTCCTCTCTGCTATAGGCTCTGCGTTTCAGTATTAAAATCCTAGTTCACAGGGGCTGTCTGTCTGTCCTCTCACTTGAATCTCCTTAGTGAAGAGGCCGGAGTCCCCTCAGCTGAGTGAAAAGACCAAGGGGCTTAATTCGATATTTGATTTTAGCCCTGCAGCCCCCCCAAAGTCATAAGTAACTGTTCAAATATGGGAGTCTCCCTTCTGTGTATAAAAAGCTCTTTACAAAAGAGTTTAAACTCCTGTAGGTCTATAAAAAGTACGTATGTGTAGACATGAACTCATTTGCTTCTCACACTTTGGGTCTCTGAGTGGCCTATTTTGGACAACTTTTCTTTTTTCTGACATCTTTGTCCAGTGAAAATGTGCTAAAGAACACGTTTGTGCCTTTTTCTCTTAGCAACCTTTCTCTCGCTTTTTTCTTTTTTAAAAAACAGTTTCTCTTAACTGCTCAAGAAACAATGCAAGCCTCTTCCACCATTTCAGGCCCTGCTTTTTAAAGTGCCCTTTGGCTCAGGGCCTTGGTGCTAGTGTCCATTTGGCTAGTCGAGGGAGTGGTTTCTGCCTTTCTGGCCACAGCTCCCTCCCCATCTCTCTGCGGATCATCTGTGTCACTGCTGAAGCCACAGTCAAGTTTTGGGCCCTTAAAGGAGGAGGCCCGTGGACTCAGTTTGGATCAGGAGGTTGATGTCTCCGCAAAAGCGACTGCTTATCTGAGGCCATCTCTGTTCTGTCAGTCTCTCGGATGGTCTCACTTTTATATTTGGGCATTGAAGACTGTCAGTCTGTGTACCTGACAGTTTGAACATGTGCTACCTGGGCCCGTCTGGTTTACTTTAAAATGTAGTTCAGGTAAAGCATGGCAGAAGTGAAAATAATAGAGGTCTCCCCCACCCCGACTTTTTCAAAGGGAGGGGTTGAAGCAGATTTTTCCTTCAGTGGATATGAAACCCAGACAGAGGTATCTTTGGGAAAAGCAAAGAACTTTTACACCTTTTGGGAAAGGACTGTTAATTTATTTTGCCCTTGCTAGGGAATCTATAACAGTCATCCAGACAGCAGAGAAACTGGCTGATAGAGGAAAGCCTGGTACAGATTCCCAAGTGTCTAATTGGAGGGAGGTACAGTCCTCCTCATTGGTCAAAGGAGTGAGAAAAATTACCAAATAAAACAGGGTAGGGTCCCATTCAGGATCAGGATGCCACTGATGAACCAGCCCTGGAAATGGGGGCCCTGTGGTTCACACTCAGTTTCCCAGCAGAGGCGGCAGAGGCGGGGAGGCGTCAAATGAGCCTGCTCCTGGAAAGCGGCTTCTGGTCTTGGCTCCACTTTAGCCTGCATCTGCCTGCTGGGGTCATAAGCGTGAGGCCCAGCTCTGCTGCAGCCTAGGTATGTGACTGGGCCAATCATGCAACCTCCCTGAGCCTTAATCCCTTCATCTGTAAAATGGGCATAATAGACACCTAGCATTCATAGTGGGGATTGAATGAAATGGCAAACAAGGCTTCATAGTGCTGATAGCATATTGAGTCACCTCTCCACAAAGGTGGGCTCCATCCCCATGCCCTTTACCTTTGTGTTTCTTTTATTGCTGCTGATGGACTCTGCTACCTTTTGTTTCCCAACACCCTGGAGGGAAGAAACGAAAAGGTCCCAGCATTTCTTTGGCTCTTCCCTTACAGGCTGGGAAGGAAGCCAACTCTTTCTGACATCCTGCAACTGAGTTCAGGAGTGAAAGGGTCTGAAATAGACAGTGTCACTGTCCTCCCCAGCCCTCCCCCCCCGTGCCCCCCCTTTCCCCCCCCCCCCCCAGCTGGCAGGCGGCCCTCTAAGTGAGCAGCCCCCTCAATGACCCACCTAGAGAGGCCTTCCCAGGCTGGCTTGTATATGCTAATAGGCCTGACTTGTCCTGGCTTGTTTGTAGTGATTTGTGGAGGCATTTATATGCAAATACTATCAACTTGCTGAGTTAATTATCATGTGCCCTCCCCGCCCCCCTCCCTTCCTGCAATGCCTCCCAGCCTGGCTCTGCCAAAGGGGCTGTTCCCATTCATCTCTGTGCTCTTCCTGTCTTCGCCTCCTCCGGCCGTTGCCCGGTTCCCTTCCTGCCCCTGCAGGCCCAATCACAGTTCCTCTGCTGCTGCTCTGTCACCCGTCACAGGAACCTGTGCGGTCAGGGGTGGGGAACTGGGCAGGCCAGTGGCTGCCCCATTCGAATTCTCCGTGAGAGGCGTCACTGTGTGTGCAGGGGGTTCTGGCTCACAGTGCTCCGAGCTTTAAGCCCTTTTTTTTTCCCTGCTAGCTTGAAAAACCAGACCTGTCCAGACCCATCAACCCTTGACACTCAGTCCTCAGTCTGGCAAGAAGCTGAACAGAGCTTTAACATGTTCGTTATTATTATTTTTATTTGCTCACATTGTTTATTTTATACTTTAAAAACAAGATTATGTTTTTATTGTATTTTTCCATTACCATTTATCCCCCTTATACCACATTGTTTATCCCACTAAAACTTGTTACTACTGGAACCTGCAGAGAAGCCATTTTGTAGAGAGACACCCCTTCAGCCCTCTGCCCCTGGAAATCTGAGCATTGAAAGTGTGCTTGCTTGGGCCTCAGATCCCGTCCCTTCCTGGTCACGTCCAGGCGCTGCTGACACGTTGAGCCCGATAATTCTCTGTTAGCAGAGGGGGTCGTCTTGTGCACCGGTGGATGTTAGGCAGCATCCTATCCACCAGACCATCTGCACTGGATGCTGGTCGCACCCTGCACCCTGTCGTGACAGAACAAAGTCCCCGGGAATTGCCCACTCTCTGCTGGGGAGGCAGAATGGCCCCCAGGTGAGAATCACTGGGATAGAGGTCACATATGCTTCTATTGGCTAAAAGGACATGAGATTCCTGCCTCCTCTTTCAAGTTAGACATACTCAGTGAGCATCCTCTGAGTTTGTGATTTGACCTAGCTGACATCAGATACTGTCATTTGCTTAATTTGATGGCCTTTTTAGCATTTAAAAACTAAGCATTTCCTTTTAGGGCATGGCAAGGGGCTTGTGTTTGAGGCTGTAACATTTTCATCCTCTAGAGTACCACCCCCTCAAAATAGAACTTATGTTTCCTAGTGGTCTATTAGCCATATGTAAAAAGGAATAGGTGGAATGAAGTTCAACATGTATTTTATGCAACCTGCAATGTTGCCGGGACTCTCCTATTTCAGTAGTTGGGACTAGCTACGTTTCCAGTGTGTGGGGGCGAGGTGTGGCTGGTGGCTCCCATATTGCAGAGCTCAGCAGTTCCTGGGATGATTCTGGCTCTTTTAAGCTGTTTTCTACAGGTGCTGAGTCTGGGAGAAAGTTTTTCCTTCTCTTTTAAAGAAAAACAACAACAACAAAAAAGCAGGCTTTGTGTTTATTTTCTGAAAAGTGAGGCCTTGGGTGCACAGCTGCAGTGTGGAGCAGCGGAGGCCGAGGGAGCTGGGCCTCTAATCTCTGTGGAAGCTCTGCCAGCCTCTGCGGGGGAGGCCCTCCGGGCAGCACCCTGGGCCCGGCCTGGCAGAAGGGTAAATACTCCGAGGGCTCAGTGTACTCTCTCACAACGCAAAGACTAATGGTTCGGGTTAATTTTGTGTACAAGGTCCCTTTTGTTGGAGAAGGGGGTGAAAGTCCGCAGCTGTGACCGGAAACAGGGGAAGGGCCTACCAGGATGACCTTGTTTTGGAAAATCTAAATGGACCACTAATGGCAGAGATCTAAGACGGGTGATGTATGTGTGTGTTTGGGCCTAAAGATAAGGTGAAGAGTATTTTAGAAGTTACTTTAGTGCTACCCCCCAGATAACCGTAGGCCTGGGGCCAGATACAATTTATGGCAAGCTGGTAGTGAGGCCTGTGTGCTGGCCTCATTTTATCTTTTGAGTCCAGGCTTTGAAGCTTAACTGGTGGTACTCTGTTTGTTTATTTTATCATTTTGGGGGAGGGGGGGAGTGAGGGTTTTGCAGTGAAGCATAGTGGCATTTCATACTTCACAAAGAGCTGTTTATATTACTGCTCCTGGGTGCCTTGGGATGTGTCACTCCTTGCTGTCCCTAATAACAATGTGCAGTGGGGTGTTGCATTGTCGAGTTTCCAGTAGCCTGGAGTGTGGGCCCACACCTCGTTCGGGCCACAAGCCTTGCCAGAGATGTGAGCTGGGAGGAGGCGTGGGGGCCTTAATATAGCTCTGAGCCCCCATTTTCTTTCATCTCTGAGGTCAGCCTTTTCCTGTTGCCTCTTGAGTTACTGAAACTGCGTTCGTTCAGCACACCCAGGACACTTTCCTAGTAAACAGGGTAGGTTTGGGTGTTGAGGTCCTAGCTTCTTCTGGACAGCAGATGAGCAGTGGCATCTTCTGTCGCCCAGTGGGGTCCTTTCCTCCCTGCATTGAGTCATTCCCTGTCCATTGCGCATCTCATAATTGAAAGACATCCCAAAGTTTACAAAGTCACCACCAATTTGATTGATGCATTCGAAGAGCGACTGGATGCTTTTCTTCCTACCTCGGTATTCCCATGGAAGAACCTTGCGCCAAGAAATACTTCCAAGCTTTGTTCTTGTAAAAAGCATGTTCTTGAGCTGGGGGCGGGGCGGGGGGGGCGCTGCGGAGGGCTGGACATTGCTTTTCCTGATGCATTTTATAATCTGGGTGTTGCTTAGTTCTTGCTCTGTTTCTTATTTTCACTTTGACATGGTATAGTTTGGGGGACTCTTCTGGGGGTGATAAAATAAAATAGGATGTTCTTTGATTTTGGGCCTTAGTCTTAACAACTTCTATATCAATCGATTATAGCAGATTTATGTATATATATTTTTTGAGGGTTGAGGATGTGGTCTAGGTTCTGTCAGACTTTTCACTTTACCTATTCCGTAAGCCACTGCCATCTGCTTTAAAAAAATTATTTCATTTTAAATCCTCAAAGACAAAGGGACCTGGAAGCTCAGACCTGTCCTGCCACATTCCTGAGTAATTTGGTTTTGATTAACCCAAGGAGAAAAGTTGGTTTCTCCTAGCGACGGAGGGGATCAAAGCACCAGGAGGGGCAGTTCCCCTAATTCATGCAGCTCCCCTCCCCTCCCTCCACAGCCTCCCTCGCCCCACTCCCCCTCCCTGGCCTTTTCAGCCTCCCCCTCTTTAGAACGCCCAAGCAGGAGTTACTTCCACTTTCTGGCTCTCAGAGAAGTGGGAGTGTGTCATGGAGCTTTGGATGGACGGACCAGGGAGAAATCCGCCCCCCATTCCTTTCTTCCTTAACTCCCTCTCCCCCCACAAAGCTGCAGCACACATTCCTGTGCTAATCCGGCTGCCGGAGGAATGCAAATGGCTGTGATTGTGTACCCCAGGATGGGCCTTCCGCATCTGTGCAGCTTTTCTTCTGCGAGGAGGTGGCTAAAAAGTGCATTTACATGGAGAAATGAGACTGGCCTGTGATCCCTAGTGTAGGTCTAATGGGAAAGGGGCCATTTCTGTGTTATCTGCCCCTTTCTCTCCCTTCCCTTCCCACCCACTCTACAGTGTGGGTGGGGGCGGGGGACCAGGCTCCTGCTTGGGTGCATGCTATGGGAAGGGCAGTTAAAGAGAGAACTCGGCTCTTGAGAGTAAGAAATCAAGCTGGACTAGTTGACAAGTCTTGTAATAGGTAATCCTTGTATTTGGCGACAATAAACAACCTATTACTCTTATTATCTAAAGCAAACTATTAGTCTCAGAAGTAATAGGTAACATTTTGGAAGAGATGTACCACTTCACTGGACTTTTTTTTTTTAAAGATTTTATTCATTTATTTTTAGACATAGGGCTTGAAGGGAGAGTGAAAGAGGGAGAGAAACATCAATGTGTGGTTGCCACTCATGTACCGCCCCCCCACCCCCACACTGGGGACCTGGCCCACAACCCAGGCATGTGCCCTGACTGGGAGTTGAACCTGTGACCCTTCGGTTTGCAGGCCAGCACTCCATCCACTGAGCCACATCAACCAGGGCTGAACTTAACTTCTAACACTCATCTGACCTTCCACCTTTTTTTTTTTATCTTATACTTGCAGCAGGTTAGTTGCAACCACCATTTTTTCAGCATAATGAAAAGTATGCCTTGGGAGTTGGTGCATTGCATCTTTACGGGTATGGTTAAAACAGACGTGAAAATTTGATCTCAGTCATACTCCAGAACATGTTACTCCTGACTGGATCTGAAGCTGGAAGGCCATGGTTCTAGAACAGTACCGTCTAATAGAAATACACTGTGGCCACATAGGTAATTTACGATGCTCTACTAGCCACGTTGAAAAATTAACAAGGAACTGGTGAAATTAATTTTAAGCAGATATTTATTTAGCTCACTATATCTGAAATGTTTAAACATCAATATAAACTACTAATGAGACATTTTACATTGTTTAAAAATGTATTCTGTGTGTATTTTGTACTTTATAACACCTCTCAATTTGGACTAGTCGCATTTCATAGGCCTAATGGCCACAAGGGGCTGGTGGCTTCCTGCTGGACAGGGCAAGGCTGCCCTGGCCCCTGAGACATTCGATGGGTGGGGCTGAGTCACCCTTGTCCCTTGTGACCAGTTGCTTCCATTTACTGGGTTTTGGGGATATGGCTTTGTCTGCCCAGTTTCTTCCGTAAAAACTGCACGACTCCTCAGACATCCTCATGGGCTTGCTAGGCCAAAACGTGATGCTGCTGTGCCAGCGGTTAGTGAGCTGCGTCACAGCCTGCTGGTGGGAGGTGGAGGTGTCCACCCGCCTTGGAGGTCTTTCCCCGTGGAGAATAGCAGCAGTGACGGCGAGGTGGGCCCAACCCCGGGGAGGGGCAGGGGGAGAAGAGGCAGGACTGCTCTCATTTGTGTGAGTGCGGTGGTTCCTTACAACAGTTTTATGGCTTCCTGTGTAACCCCTTCTTTATTTGTGAAATCACAGACTGGCAGGGCTGCGGGAAGCCTAGGAAAACTTTTTTCACCCTGTCCCTGGTGGTTTACTAGTTTGTGGTTGGACGGGGGTCCTGTGAATGTGGGACCCTGGGCACGTGGATAACTTGTCCATTATCCTCTCGGGCGTCACGCAGCCTCCTGGTTGGTTGGCCCAGCCCATGGGCGTGTTGCTGGGCGGGGCCTTTTTTGAAGGCTCCGCCCTGCCCCATGTGCAGTGTAGGCCCCGCAGCAGTCCCCACATGAAACCACTTCTCTTCCCTGGTGTTCGTTAGGATTCCTGACTTCCCGCATTATCTTAATTACACACACTGGAGTCTTCGTTCCCTAGCTGAGGGCCATGGGCATCTTTGGTTGAAGGTGGAGAAAAAGGGAGGGACAGAGAGTAATGAGGAAAAGTGGGAAACCGCTTTGCAGATGAGGATAAGGGCTATGATAGAGGCAAGAAGTTCCCGTCTAGACTTTTATTTTTTTAAAGGCTATTCTTATGTTTCGGTTGGTCACTCCTGAAGGGACTTCTCAAAGCTGAATGATGGTGAGTTCCACCAACAGGATGGCATTTATGAGTACATAGCAAAGGAGGCTGGCCACTGGCTTCTGCCACCAAGTCCCACAGAGGATGCACCTTCTTTCAGAGCCGTGGTTAAGTATCAGGGTTTCTCTCTGTTGATCTTAGCATTCCTTAGGCGATGCACGTGATGAGAACAGTTTTCCTTAGACGTTGCTGGGTCCAGAGCACCCCACCAGCCTCTGCCCATGACAGGGCCTCCTTGGGAGGACAGTGGGGTTTGTGCCCTGGGTAAACTGAGAGGCCAGTGTGGGTTTGGGGGTTTAGGGAGGGAGGTATCTGGTTCCTTCAACAGGCGGCTCCTGTGCCGGCAGGAAAAAAACTGTGAAAGTGTGAGCTTTGAGTGGCCCCCGGCGCCGGCCTCTGCTGGGGACAGAGTAGTGCAGCTGTCTGACCCCGGGTGAAAAGTTCAAATCTGCATTTAAAAGGAGTGCCAGGAACACCCCCCCAACCCCGCCTTCCCAGTCAAGTTGAAAGCGTTCATGTTTAGAGGATATGATCAGGCCTTGTGCTGGGACTCCAGGCAGCTCCTAGTTCAGGTCTGCCTGGCCTGATGATGCTGTGGGGCCGACTGGGAGCCAGGAGGGGGCGGCGCTCTTGCGGTGCTCAGTTCTCCAGTGACAAGAGTAGTTGAGGACAAACTCCCCCTCCCACTCACCTGGAAGGAGAGAGAAGGTTCTCTCTCTGTCAGCTTCCCTATCTTCCTCTGGAGGCTTCGATGTTCTCTGAGGGCCCAATCAAGATGGGCTGTTTTGCCCTGGTGGGGTGCTCCATTGGTTAGGGCGCCGTTCCCACAGCCAAGGTTGCAGTTCCATCCCTGGGGTCAGGGCACAGGCAAGAAGCAACCAGTGGATGCATCAATAAGTGGAACAACAACTCTCTCACTTTCTCTGAAAAAAAAAAAAATCAATAAATAAAAGCGATGGGCTCTGAGTGGGGTCCGGAAGGGCCCAGGCTTGGAGAGAGAAGCAGCACGGGCGGGAGCCTGGCCTCTGTCTTCAGCGCTGAGAGGCTGAGAGTGACTGCCGCAGCCTTCCCCTTCACTCCCCATCCCGCTCCCCCTGCACCGAGGGGGTCCTGGCCGCTGCCCAGCCGGGAACCCCTCCACTCAGGCTCTGATTTGTTTACTTGAGCATTAGGTGAATGTAAACAGTTCAGCCTCTCTGATGTTATATCCCTAAAGGGTCTGAGTGTGAATACAAATGGGTATTAGGCCCCTGCGGTTTCAATGACTACCCCCCCACCCGGTTGCTAACTAGCAGCTTTCAGGTCTTTAACCTGCCCGGAGGAAGATCCCATCCTCGGCAAAGCTACAGGAGTGGGCTGCCTCCCTTTCTTTTCTTTTTGGTTTTGAATGCTGAGATTTAAAAAGTGATGTTGGGAGGCCCCCATCTGTAGGACCGAAAGTTTAATAGAGCAGAGCAGAGCTTCTATTATGAGAAGTCTAGTTATTTGGATCTCTTGTTTGGGGAGAAAGAAACATTTCCTGTGCTCCTGTTAGTTTGTAAGATGCACTTGTGAATCTTGACTATTTGTTTAAACTAATATTTTAACACTGATCAGGTGGTATGGGGCACCTTTGATGCATCTTTCTGCATCTTTTTTCTTGTGTAAAGGGTAATAGAGAACTTTTGCTTTTGGGCCCTCATCCCTGTAAGAAGTGTGGGTTCTCCCGTGCTAGAGTAGGACTTATACATTTATTTTTCAGGGAAACACGGGAACCCCAAGGGTTGAAGCCACACCACTTTACCCACGAGGTTCTAGAACGTACATTCTGTTTAGGGGTCTGGCATTCCCTGTGAGGTCCCCGTCTCCACTCCCAATTCCTCCTGCTCCCCGCCCCTGCCCAGTTCCAGTGAGGGGGTCCCTCTTTTGCAGCCGGAGGGCTGATGAGACAGAGGAAGGATCACCACACCTCCCTGCCTCACGTGTGTGTCCTGGTTCATGCGTTGAAGGCCCGGGCAGCTCTGTCCCCTGTGGTGGCTCCCAGACCAGTCACACCGTCACAGGGACATTTTAATTAGCAGTGCCTTAGTCATTAGCGAGTTATTGTTTCTGTCTGGAAACACTTAAGTACTGTTTACTCGATGTCTCAACGATATACAAAACAGCAATTAAGCAGAAATTTGTTGTGAGGCAGGAACCGAAATGGATTGTCAAAACAAGTTGCGGTTCCTCCAAACCAAGTAAAACCGCTCTTCCCTTCGCCCTCCGGTGACCGGAGGTGTCCCCCCCCCCCCCCCCAGCCCCTCTGTTTCTTTGTGACCTGCCCCCTGGAGTTACCTGATAGAAACACTGGGGAACTGGTGTCTTCCTGTGCCCTTCCTTCACTTTCAGGTTTAGTGAAGTGTTAATATTTACCGCCCCCAAGCTATTTTGTTACCTACCTGGGATATTTCAAAAACTTTTCCAGATGAAGATTAATTATTGGTGAAAACTCTCCCATGTCCTTGTGTGAGAACTGATAGAACTTGAGTATACTTTTTTTTATGCTTCTTGAGGTCAGATGCCGTTGTGACCCCTGAGTGTGTTGGGATGCTGGGATTGATGTCCCTTTTACATAAGAAGTCTCCTTATGGATTGGTGGAAAGAGGTTGAGACCAAGAATTCCAGCAGAGGTAGAGCTGAAGAGGCACTAGGACACAAAAATGAACAAAAAAAGGGGGGGGCGTTGCATGTGAACTTCCTGCAGCTTCGCCGAGAACCATTGAACCCAAAGGCAGGAGTTGCTCCTTATGGAAACAGACAAATAAATGAACAGCTTCTGTTTCGGTAGGATTCCCCCGCTCCTCAGAATCTCAGGTTTATGGGAAGTGGAATCGCATGGGAGGGCTGAGGGGAAAGTCCGAGGGGCTGTGGAGGGCGGGCAAATGAGCTCTGAGTCCTGTCATTACTGGCCTGGTTTCCGGGAGGCGCTTTGGTGTGCAACCCTGCCCCGGGTCCGTCATCGGGACCCCCATTGCTGACTGCACAGGCTCTTGTCCCGTGCTCCTAGTCTCTCCTTCCTTTTTTCTCCTTTTCCCTTCAAACAATATCTTCTGACTTCCAGATTTCTGATAAATTGATAAGAGGCATTGCGTGAGTCAATAGAGCTGTAGACACTTTGCCAATATAACCCTGGCTCTATTGATCCACCAGTAAATTAAAGTCTTACTTAGAGCCTGCTGATATTTCTAATCTCCTGCCTCACCAATTACACCCTCCCAGCTACCTGGAAAGGGGACTTGAGCCTTTGAACCTTTTTTCATTGTGGCGAGCGGGCTGCTGTCCTTCCATGGGGTTGGGGGCAGTTGCCTGGCTTCTCTGTTAGGAAAAGGGGGAGCGTGGAGGAAAATGAACCAGCTTCACTTCTGGCAGAGGGGCTGTTTTCACGCTGCAGCGTTCATTAGTAGAAATTTCAGGAAAACAGATTTCATCCTGGTGGCCGCGTGCATTTTATAGCAAGTCTGCCGGCCACGCTGACCGTTGGATTCGCTCCCCCAGTTTGGAGGTGGAGAAAGTTGAAAGCAGTTGTGGCTGTCTTGGAGGTGTCCCTGGTTCTCTCGCACTTTTACAAATTGTCGACAGCCTGGGAGAGAACGAAAGTTTGGATTAAAAGCTGGCTATTAGAGTTTATCACTTCTTTAAAAATGCCCAAGAGTTTGTAGAAAAGAAGACAGGGGAAGGGTGCCCAAATTGAAATACGTATGTGCTGGCTACCTTTTGGATTTTGTTTTATCGTCTTGAGGTCTCATTGAAGAGAGGAATGAGGGGGAGAGAAATCCTTTCTCTGTCCATTGTAACTTTTGCCGGTGGATCCTCTCTGCCATTCCCCTCTCTGCCATCTCGCTCACGCTCGCTCACTCGTTTGAAGCTGAGTAACAGTAACAACTGCCTAAAGATGTCCATGCAGGGACAGTGGGGCTCACAGAGCTCCCTGCTCTGGTGCCCACTTTCTAGGACGGCTGTTGGAGCAGATCGTTTGTCTGATAAGCTCCTTTCAAGTCCCGTTTATGTGGTTGGCTTTGGGGAAGAAATCTCCAGATAAATGCTGTGTTCTCTCTAATACTCCAGAGCGAAAAATCAATGGGAGGGATAATTCCTTTCCTTGTCCAACACACACTTCTCATGTGTTTCTTACCTTGAGCTGCACTTAAAAAATTTTTTTAAAATGAGAAATCCAGTCTAGGAGCCCCATTCCTTTTCAGGAAAGATGCATTAGGGAGATGCCTGTGTGCCCTTTAGGAGAGCTTGGACCCTGTGACCTGGGCATATTTCTTGCTTTCCTCTTCCTCCCTTTACCTCCTTCTGCCTCTCCTTACCTTTCAAGTTGGAGAGGTTGATTGATGGTGAGCTGGGGTGGTCAGATAGTGTGGGAGGCTTGCCAGGGAGGTTCATTGGCTGACTGAGTTAGGGGATGGAAGGTGCACAGGGGGCCCAGGACCAGGTATGAGGTGTTGAATGGTCTCCTGGTCTCAGCCAAGGCTTTGCAGAACCACCCATGGAGCCCGCCCAAAGTAGCGAAGGGAGACTCAGGGTTGGTTGGGTCTCCTTTCCCCTGGGCCTGGAGATGGCTTGGCTCCCTTGGGCTGAGTGAGTGAAGAAGATGTTAGACAAGAAGAAACCCCAGGAGGTTGGGATTGACTTTCCCTTTGTTTGGATGGCATTGTATTGTAGGAGGTGTTTAAATCTTGTTCACACCTGTCGAGGCTGAGGCCTGGCTTTGAGAGCAGTTTGTAACAAGACTTCTGTTGTTGTGTTTCTAGCTTGCAACAGAGGAACTTTATTGTAGCAACTTGTTAATGTTCAATTAGGCAAATTCTGGATGCCCGGGAGCAGTGGAAGGGCGAGCGACTTTCCCTGGCTGCCCAGGCCCCTCTTGTGCAGGGATGGGGCAGGAGAAGCCGAGCCTTGCCCTTAGGCTCCTCCAGGGGCAACAGGTGGGGTCTTGGCCGAGCTCCAGAGTCCCTCCTCGGTGACTGAGGTTGGAGGAGGTCTGATACCAGCTCTGTGTCCTCTTGTACCAGTCTCCCCTGTGAGTTGGCGCTGGTCGACACTCCCACCCTCGGGTGTGGCAGCCTGAGGGTTTGTCTGTGGGTTGGGAGGAGGTAAGGAGGACAGACACCAAGCCCAGTGTGTGGCAGCTTCAGCATCATGCTGCCCCAGCCCTCGGAACCCTGTTATCTGTTGGCATCTGAGTCTGACTGGCCATGCCTGGGTACGTGTGTTATCTGGCTTTCATCCTGGCGTAGGTCTTCTGGGAGGACTGTTAGGTACCTTGATGGGCAGTGTGTGTTCTGCCTCCTGGTGGACTGAGGTCTTGATGCTCTGGGAAGGGGAAACGGGAGACTCAAGTCTCTAATAGGAGGGTGGTCTCAGAGGTGCTTATGTTCTGCCGCATGAAGGTGGTCAGCTGACAGTTGTCTTCGTGGTATAGTTGGAAAAAAGAACTTGGGGGAGCTGGAGCTGAGCTTTAAGAAGAAGAAGCTCAGAGGGGCCAAGCCCCATCCTGTCTCCCTGGCCTGCTGTCTGGGTGTGTCTGGGACCTGGCAGCCGGCGGAGGTAGGAGGCAGGAGGTGGGTGTCTCCTCCCTACTGTCTCAGGGAGTCTTCAGTGCTGGCGAGGCCTGGCTGTGAAATACGGGTCCCCGTGGCAGGCTCGCTCCGCAGCGTTGAGCGATGAGGAGCGCGGGGCACCCGGCAGTGTATTAAACACTAGTTGAGCGAAGGAGGGGCAGTATATCACAGGAGAGAGATAAGCAAAGTTCTCTGATAGTGGATCAATAAAGGTTAGTGACATCATATCTCAAAGTGAGGGAACCTGCTTTCTGCACAGCCATTTATCAGATCGCAGCCCTGGAAGGGCGTTAACCTCTTTCTGGCCAGATTTCTTTTTACCGAACACAGACCAAAACTCCTTCTTTGGGAGCGGGGTGGCAGGGTGGAGGCGGGGGGCAGAGTCACGCCCCCAGTGCTGTATTTAAGGACTCCTCATGTGCTGGGTTCGGAAATGCTTTCTGCAATTAGTGTTTTAAGCCAGTGGTGGCTTGGGTATGACCGTGTGTTTACAGAGAGTTACCTAACTTTGAAGTTTGCAGAAATTCCCATAAAGAGGCAGTGTTCCTACTGAAGACTTACGCCTACACCAGTGTGCGATGAGTTGCTGTATTGCTGTCGAACCCCCTGGGGGCCGGGCTTTATTTTATGTTTGGCGTTTGAGGGTCAAGCAGTTTGACTGGACAAGACGATTAATATTAAAAAGCCTGAGAATGATCACGATTTCTCGTCTTTGGCGCTGTGGTGGTCTCGGACATTCACTAGTCTCCTGGTGGTCTGAGGTTGGCACGCTGCAGCTTGTTTGTGGGCCATGTCGGACCCAGCGCCTTGTTTCTCTATGACCTGCAAGCGAAGAATGGTTTCTACATTTTTAAATGGTGGGCGGAAATCAAAGAATGGTATTTCGCGACCCATGAAATGATGTGAAATTCGTATCTGTGTCCACACGTTAGGTCTTTTGGAAAACCGTCTGGCCCGTTCGTCTGCATAGGTCTTTTGGAAAACCGTCTGGCCCGTTCGTCTGCATGGGCCTGTGGCTGCCTTCTCCGCCGGCAGCAGAGCCGAGCAGTTGCAGCAGGACCGTGCGGCCAGCAAAGCCGAAGATGCCTGCCTGGCTGCTGTGCAAGAAGCTTCCCAGCCCCCAGCGTAGCTTCCGGTCTCAAACCCATTGCTCTGTGTTAGTTCACGCCCCTCTTTTACTGGTTTCTGAAATAAAATCCTGTCCCTTGCCTACTCTAAGGTGTTCTGAAAGTCAGACGAAAATGAATCAGAAATGCGTTTGAAAAATAGGCTGTATTTGCACAATGATTAGTAAAGTAGCAGACCCTGTAGTGTGTAAACCCATTTAAGCTTGCAAGGACATGAGGCTTTTTCCTGTGGACCCGTAGCTCCTGGCTCAGCAGCTTGGGTTTGGCAGAGATCGTGTGCCTTGTCTTACTTACTCCTGTGTCACGGTGGGTGAAGCTGGAGTTTCTTTGTCTCTCTTAAAACTTGAAGGTATGTGTCTTCCCAGAGCGAACATCTTCTGCTTTGCAAGGGAACATCAATTTTCCTCAGCGACTGCCGAGATTTTTATCCTTAAAGAGTTGGATCGCTTTTCTTTCCTTCCCACCGGTGATTTATGGATGGAGAGAGCAGGCCTTTTCCTGTAGGTCTCTGACTGTTTATCTTTTTGGTTAGGCCCTGACAATATGCTGGCTGGGACATTCACATGGGGTGTTGGGGGGTGAGATGCTGGTTCCAGGGCCCAGGGGTTTTTGGGGGGTGGAGGGAGGCCAGAGACTCCAGCCCAAAGCTAATGGGCTGATGTCCAAGTGGAAAGTGTATTTTCATTGAGGAAGTGTAGGTATTAGTGGAGCCTGGATTACTGTGTGATTGTGCTGTCAATACTGCCGTATTGAGTCGGCGAGAGCCCGCACAATACGGGGAAACACTTAGCTCACTACTGCTGCTTATTGAGAAGCCAATAGCAATTTACTTGCTGACACTTGACATCAAATCCATTCCCAGAGGTGGAGCTCCAGCAAGCTAATACGAAGTGCCCGCCCCTTCCCAGGGCCCTCTCCTGCCTTGGATGGATGCCTCCCGGTTGGAGGAGAGAGCGGGATGGGGTGGTGATGTGGGAGATATTCCTGTTTAACTTTCAGAGCTGACAAGACGTTTTCTTCTCTTCCTAATCGCTCTTGTGCTCGTCTTCTTTCAACAAGTGCTGAACGGCCCTTCCTCCGTTCCTCCCTGGGGTGTGGGTTTTCTGCACGTGGGAACTTCCTCCTCTTAAACTGGATACATGAGGGAATCATATGTGGGAGAGAGCTGAGGGGATGGGCGGGTGTCTACATCTGCCGTGTGGGAGCAGAGACCTCCCCACCCCCGTGGGACCCAGGGTAGGGGAGCAGGGCCACGCTGTGCCCACGTTCCGGGGGAGGGGCCGTGTGACTCCAGGCTGCTGGGATGGGGCTGTGTCGAACACTCTGTTCCTTCTGTAACTGCTCATGTGGAGTCTGTCTGCAGAGTGTCTGGCGGCTTGATTTACAGTGTTTTCACATGGCCAAGTCGTTCAGATGCCTTCAGATCCCAGATTCTTTTCCAGATAATCAACTCGCAAATCAAGAGTAACTCACTCTGGGAGGCAGGACCTAGCACATGGCGATTTGGGGGTGCCCAGCCCTTGGCCCCCACCAGCTCCTCTGGCCCCCCTGAATGCCAGTGTGCTTTGAATTCTTTCTCTGCATTCCCGTGCCTTGGGACCCAGTCCAAACATTCTCTCAACGTGTCTTACCTGGTCTATTTGCAACTACTACATGGAGGTTGGTGAAAGACACGTTAGGCTTGTGTTGTGAAGGTTAGGTGGTCTCAAACGCACAGTCGCCGCGGATGGTGCCCGTTGCCTGTGGGTGGGAGACGCAGGGGGGGGGGGGCAGGAGGAAGCCTTGGCCTGTGGAATTTCATGAGGCTCTGTGCAGACTGCCCCCAGTCCAGAAGTCTCTCCCTGGTGGGGAGATTGTCCTGCCTCCCTCCTTCCCCATCCCTCCCTTCTCCTCCCAACCCCCTCACCCAACTTCTTTCTCTTCCAGAGACTCAGTTTATCATTCATACCAAGCAAAGCAGAGCTGCTTGGAGGTGAGATTAGGGAGCTCTGATGGCTTTACCTTTTCTCCAGCAACCTTGATTGGTCCCAGCACAGGATGTGAATGAGTGGGCAGCAGCCTGAGCCTCTGTTGTTGTTGACGGAGCACCATGCAGGGGGTGGTATTATTTAATTATGATCATGCACCTGCTTTGTTGGGGGATGACTTTCTCTGGGAAGACGACAGCGCTCACAGGAAGTGGTTCTACTCAGTTTGCAGGTGGGACCGCAGGAGCAGCGTCCCCCAGCAAGTCTGTCCAGAAGTGGAGGTGTCACTGAGCACTTCATTGCCTTCTGTCACAGTCCAACAGAGATGGCCACTTTGTCTCTGGACAGACGCTGATGTGTGTTGTCAGAGTGTCCTTCTCCTGGGATTGATTGGTATGGGTGGTGGCAGACGATACCAAGTGCACCTGGTGGATTTGAGGTTGAGGACCTGAGCTCTGATGCCAGCAGGCTTCAAAATGCTCACCTTATCCCTTTCCAAGCCCTGGTTTTCCTTAACACCAAGGGGCCATCTTGAAGGATGCCTTTGGGGCCTCAGATTCTGCATGAACAGAGTGCCACTGTCCAGAGCATCGTGGGAGTGACCCCAGGAGGCAGCTGGACCTGTTTGGGCCATAGAGCGCTCTCTCCTTTAGCATAGTGACATTGCCCTGATTCCTCACAGTCTGGCTGTTCCTTGGCTGGTGCTTTGGATGGATTGAATGGTGGCCAGGCTGGTTCCTGACGGGTGTAAAGATTCAGAGGCTTTGGCTTTGGCTCTGTCCAGGGTGGGTTCCAGGCTTAGGGTCACACAGGCACCAGCTCATACACCTTCTAGGATTAAGGATGGAACTTGCTGCATTTATTTTGATCACGAGACTCTCCAGAGCCCGTGGCTGTTTTGACACTTGTGGCCCACAGGCATGTGTTTCAGTGATGTTTGGGGATCTTTCCTGGAGTGCTCACCTTAGTTCACCTTCTGCTTTTGAGGTACAGCCTTTTTTTTATACTCATCTCTCTCCGAGGCCTGGTCCAGGCCCCTGTCCCCTTGTGACTGAATTGTAAGTTCCCATCCACCTGTCTCTTCCCACCTCCAGGTAGCCTCTGTGCCAGAGATGATAAAGATGTGGCCTGTAGGCAAAACCTGGCCTGCACGTGTTTTGTTCAGTACCTGCCATATTTTAAAAATTGGCATATTTCAACGTAAAAATTGGAATTGGACCCTTCTCTTGAAGAAAAAGTGGGGGGAGGATTTGGCACTTCTGGGCCTCCAGGGCAAAAGGCCGCTAGACCAGGACCCTTCTTAGAAGGGGCGCAAACTTTTTAGGTCACCAGGGTAGGTCCTTGCCATTCCCTGTGACCTCCTTATACCTGGTCAGCTCGCTCACATCTCTTACCTGCATGGCCCCTCTGGGCATGCGCCTCCTGTGGTCACTCGTGCACTGCACCTGGATTCGCGCTCTGTCTCAGTGCTCCTCGGTGGGGAATGAGGGTGTCTTGCCCTTGTGCCAGGGGGTGTTTGGCAGTCTGGAGACATTTGTGGTTGTCACAGCTGGGGGTAGGGGGATGCTGCTGACTTCTGGTGGGTGGAGGCCAGGGATGCCGCTAAACCTCCTGCAGTGCCCAGGACAGTCCCCCACCCAGCGGACTGTGCAGGTCAAAGGGTTGTAGTGCGGAAGTCAAGAGGCGCTGCTGTGTTTTCTTCCCCTCATTCTCCTGATCAGGGGCTCCCCTTGGCTCCCTGACACCCCGTATTTCCCACCTACCTGTGAGCCCTGCCACCATGTGGGCTCCTCCTGCTTGCCCACGTCCTGGCCATGGCCCTAGCTCCCAGGATCTGTGCTCTCCACAGGCGGCGTTCCCTGCTGCCACTTCCTCTGGGCCTCAGGCTCCTTCCTGTCCTTGACCTTCCATCCACTCCTTTGTCAAATGTTTGAGAACTTCTGAACTTCTTGTGTGCCAGGCACTGTTCTGGGGGCTGATGATTCAGCAATGACGGGGTGGTGGGGGGCGTGCAGTGAAAGAAACATCTTTGTCTTCATGGGTCTTATACTTCCCTCTCACCCTCAATATACATAATTAGTACTTAAAAAGCAAACATTTTAAAAGATGTTAAATGCTAGGGAGAGAAGGCAAGTGAGGGATTAGGGAGTGCTGTGGAGGGTGGTGGTTTGCAGGTTAAGTGGGGGTGAGAACAGCCTCATGAGATGGCATCCTGTGAGGAGACTGGGGGGCGGGCGAGGAAGACTCCTTCGGAAATCCTCAGAGGCGCGCCTGGCGTGTCTGAGGAGTTGCGGGAGGCCACATGCCTGGAGCGGGTGTGTGAAGGGAAGGAGCAGATCTGTAGGGCCTCTAAGGCCACTGTGAGGATTTCCCCTCTGCTCTGAGTGAGGGGACATTGCAGGGATTTGTCCCCAGGAGTGACTGATCTGACTTGGGTGGGACAGGTTCTCTCTGGCAGCTATGCTGGGGTGAGGGCAGGAAGCAAGGGGACCAGGGAAGATGATTGCAGCCAGCCAGCAAAAGGTGGCTCCAGCCAGGGCCCTCGTGGTGCAGCGGCTGCTGTGACAAAATATTACATAACTGAGTGGCTTAAAATAACAGAAATTTGATCTCTCACTGTTCTGGAGGCTAAAAGTCTGAGATCAAGGTGCTGGCAGGACTGTGCTCTCCCTGCAGCCTCTCCAGGCGAGGATCTCTCCTAGCCTCCTGTGGCTGCCGGCAGCCCTTGGCGTTTCTAGGTTTGTAGCTGAATCCCTCCGGTGCCTGTCTCCATCTTCACGTGGGTGCTTGTATTTCCTCTCATCTGCTAAGGGCACCAGTCATTGGATTTAGGGCCACCCGATCCAGTGTGACCTCACACTAAATTAATTATGCTCGCAAAGACCCAGTTTCCAAATAAGGTCACGTTCTGAGCTTCTGAGTGGACGTGAAATTTTGGGGGACACTCTTCAACCTGCTCTAAGTGGCCACCCCCTTGTATATATTTTGAAGGTAGGGCATGGGGTGTGGGGGACAGAGTTCAGGGTGCCTTGAAGTATCACAAGGATGGGGCCCCTGTGCGTTTGGCCAGTGGCCTCCATGGCAGCCTCTTCCCCCCAGAGCTGCAAGCCCCACCTCTTCGGTTGTCTGTTCTCGCTGCTCTGAGCCCCATCGATCTCTCCTTTTATTGAGCACGTCTACTCAGAATCACTGTTTAGGCCTCTGAGTTTGACACTCAAATATTTAACTACTTAATTCTAAATAGCAGGGAGAGGTGCCATATCTGTCTGAAGAAAACTGGAAAGGAATTTAAGAGGCTTCATTTTTCAAAGCCTCCGAGCCTGTGCCCTTTCAGCTAATCCTCACAGTTGTTCTACAAGGTATGCAGGGTGGGGACACGTCATTTTTTTTTTTTTTTTCAAAAGACAAAATCTCAGAGGCGTCTTAAGAAGTGTCTTAAGGGCAGGATCACCTAGCAGTTGGTTCGAATCTGGACCCCAGTGGGCAGGCAGGGCACTGATACAAAAGAGCATTGGGGGAGGGGTTGGATTATAGGCAGACATTCTCTACTCACCACCCTTACAGACTCACCACCCCAGGATGGCTCAGAATCCAGGCAGAGGGAGGCTTCAGAAGCACCTGCGTGTGTGCTGGGAACTCAGCTTTTGATGGTCTGTACAAGAGAGAGTATGAGCTGCACTCCTCCTGAGACGAGCAGGCTCTTCCACAACAGTTTCAAGAGTGTGTAGAGAAGAACAAATCCAGATGAGCCCCTTGGCAGGGACTGTCTCACGTATGCACCAGATGTTCTTGCGGTTGATGCTCATGATGGATTTGTGGGCTGGTATATGGACTACCCTACCCAGCTTGTGCTCCCAAAGGCTCTGGCATTAGAAACATCAGGAACTGGATTCCTGCTGTGATGCCTCCTAGCTGAGAGACCTTGGGAAAGTTACTTGGGCTCTCTGGGCTTCGATTTCCTTGCGGGCACAATGGAATCGATGCTAGTACCCACCTCAGAGGTTGTCAGGAGGATGAAATGAAGAGCACAGGTAGAATGTTTTATCATAGTTCCTGGCACATAATCAAGCCATTGTTAACTGTGCAGTTGCACTTAATGCTTTGTAGTGTTTTCCCCACTGTAGCTGGATTTGAATAGAGTAAGACAGAGAATGGTCTTGCCCGTAATTTTCCAGCCTTACCCTGGAGCTAATAGATACGTGAATGGAAAAATGTCAGGAGCATGTGGGGCACTGAAGACTCGCTGAGTGGAACATGGCGTTGGCCTATAAACCAGTCAGTTCCACCTGATTTCAGTTTCCATAACTTCATGGCAGAGTCGTGGCTGATGACGCTGCCAGAGGTGACACGGTGAGGCTGGCTGGGGCCACGGGTCTCGCAGTGTCCGTCCCCTAGGTCCCACGTCCCTGTCTCCCGTGCACTTCAGAAGCTGTCCTGTGTGGGGAAGCCGTTCTTGGCCCTTACGGGCTATGTGGAGGATGTTTTTCTTTCAGAATTTAAGGCGGAGAACTTTTGTTTTGGTCTTTTTCGTAAGAAGCCAGAACTATACCTTTTATTTTTCCATGGCATGATACAATGCTAGCCCTCTTTAAGATTTCCCTGGGCAGTCTCCCTTTAATCTGATCTGAGATTTGATCTTGATTGCCAAGGAAGTGTTCTTCCAATATAAAGCGTTGTGTGTAGTTCATTAAATTTGTTTTAAAAACTTTTAAGTGAAGTATTCTGTTGTTGGTACATCCTGTGCTGGTGACAGTGGCCTTTCCCGTGTTCCTGCCGCATCCTCTCTGCCTCTTACATGCTCAGCTCTCAGACCAAGAATGTGAAGGATCCATGTGAAACGTTGCAGGGTAGAGTGGACTTTATCTTTCAGCAATGATAAGGAGTAGTGATAGTCAATTCCCTTGGAATGTCCGCAGCTCTTTCGACAGGTCAAAGGGCTCAGTATATGACTCAAGTGTAGTTGGAACACACATTTCTTTAAAAAGTGGCTATGCCCTGCCAGGAATGGCAGACAACTCTCTCATTTTTCTTACCAGTGGGATAAACAAATAAACAGAACCAGCTGTGGGTAGATGGAAGAAGAGATCTTGAAAACGCTGTAGAAAAGGGGGCTGGGCTTGGGAACGCCCAAGTGTGATACAAGAGACAAAGGAAGAGAGACCAGAGGAACCTCTCTAGGAACTGGCTCACGTTTTGGATGGAGAAGTTGCTTCCGGCAAGTAGCAATGAGTCATAGTCTCCAGGTTCATGCCCTTTAGAACAGCAAGGTCTACCCCAGGAAAAATGCTAATCAGAGGGTGCAGATGCAGGCAGTGTGGGGCAGTTGCTCAGGGTCAGCTCAGGTTTGGACAGGAAAATGCTGTTCCCTTGATGCTGCCGGGAAATTGGGAGGGGCGTGGGCCAGGGCCTCTGGTAGGCACCCAGGTGAGGACGGGTAGGTTGTGTTCAGACACAGAGGGAGGGTGGCAGTGGCCTATGAATCCATCACACACACACACATACACATGGACCTCTCTCTGGGTGTTTCCCTGGGCACATACAGGTAAGGCTGGAGTGCAGCAGACATTGACTGGCTGTTGGCCACTTTGGCAACATTGGGCCTCTTCCTGAAATGAAATGACTACAGGGTCCTTGCCTTGTAGGAATAACTTCGTAAAGTCACCCAGACACTTTGACTGGAGGCAGAATGAGAAGGTACCAGGTGTATTGCTGCTTTCCTTTGACGTCCAATGACAGCATGCAGGACTCTTGCATGATGCATCTAAGGACATGTGATGAGTTAGTAGAACGGAGGCTAGGGTTCTGAGGCCCGTGTTCTTGGAAAGCTAGCGCAAAGTCTTTTCCGTGCTGGGGACTTTGGCACCAGCACAAGGGCACAAGCAAAGCTGGATAGTGAGTTCTTTCTGGGCTGGCTAGAGGAGGATAACCTTTGCATGAGAAGATGTAGCTTTGGGGATAAAATTACAGTGGATGAGCATTGGGGAGGTGGTTTGAGAACTGAATTTATCATTCATAAGTTATAGAGATTGGCTTTAATCTTTAAGGGAAAGAGATATTTCCAGCCCCCAACAGGAACAGAATATGGCAATGTCCACAAAGTATGGGTCAGTTTATTAGAGGGTTCCCCCAAAATGTCAATTAAAATTGTAGCTATTTATTGCAGTAAGTTAATTTTTCCCTAAGATCAAAACCCATGAAAACACAAGTCTTCCCTTCCCCCACCTTCTAAATACCGCAGAACTTCACAGCAGAAATAAGGAAATCCTTCCCCCCAAAGAAGGAAGTAAAAGTATGGACAAGGGGAGGATCCAAAGTACTGGCAGTGGGGCTGACCCTGTGGTGTGAGAGCCTGTAGGGTGTGAGCTCTGTGCGGGCAGCAGGAGGTGTCTTAGTTTGTTTGCTCACTGTTCATTCCTGTCCCTAGACCACACGACAGTCCCTGGCATACCTCAGCCACTCGGATATTTGAATGCATGGATGGGCAATTCCCTGGTAAGCTGGGAATGTCCTTTGTGTAGGGCCTTGTTTCCTCGCACCCTGGAGTTGGAGAAGTCAGCTGAGAGGTTATGCTGCAGATCAGAAAGGCTCAGGTCAGCCGTGGAGATGAGAAGGCAGCATTTAGACGTGAAAGCAGCCAAGACACGGGAGGAGGAGGCAGTGCCATAGAGAATGGTATTGGCAAGACTTTGATGGCTTGGCAAGGGGAACCATTGAGATGGGGGTTGGAAAGGACTTGGAGCATTTTGAGATATTCCTTTTAAGTATTCTTCTTCCTACCACTGATGGAGTTTATTTTCTGGGACATCTTTCCATACCAACCTCCCCAAATAAAAACAAAAACAAGATCCCCATTCCTCTTAATCCAAGTGTATTAAAAAGGAAAACAGATTATGTCTTGAGAGCATGTGCTAATTGCTGAGCCAGTCATTGGTATTCCTTTACGAAGGCACTTAAAAACATAAGGAGTATTCCACTCTCCAGGGATATACATCCAAACTTGGGTAGGATTCCAAGTGAACTTACACTGGAACGGAGGGGTTCTGCTGGAGAGACGCCCTGCTCTCACCGGGGCACGACCCCACATCCGTGGGAGGCATGGAGAACGTTCTTGGTTCACGTGGAGGTTACAGAGTGGCCGTAAGTGGACATTCATATAGAAGAAGAGGAAATGACTGGAGTCAGAGCTCTGGTGCAAGGGCTTTAAAAGAAGTCCATAAATTAGTCATAAGTGCTAAGGAAGATGGGATTCTATTTCTAGGGCTAGTTTATTTTGAGGGGGCATCGGAAGAAGCAAGAGGTAAAGAGAAACAGGTCAAGTAACAAAGGTTTTGGATCTTGGGCAAACTAAATACCTATTTTGCCAGAGTTCACCTTCTCTTGGACTTTGATTATTCAGAATTATATCTTTTTTAAGCAGGAGTCTGAATGGGGATGCTTGGTGGAGGCAGTTAATTTTTTTCAATGACTTCACCCTGTTTGAAGTAGCACTTGTACATGTGCACTGAAATTTCATGTTCATAGTTTTTAAATTTTTTATTTATTGATTTGAGAGAGAGAAACATCACCTGCTGTTCCAGCTGTCTATGCATTCATTGGTTGACTCCTGTAGGTGCCCTGACCAGGGATCAAACCCGCAACCCGGCACACCTGGACGACACTAACCAACTGAGCTAACTAGCCAGGGCTAAAATCGTGTGTTTAAATCCCATAGAGTAATCCGAGTTACCCAGACCCTAAGCATCATAGCATGTTCATTGTTAACGTAAAGAGGATGGGCGAGAGTGGGAGAGTGTGAACACGCTTGTAGGTTGGCGCAAAGGGGAGAATTAAGTAGTAGGTGGG
The DNA here is from genome assembly GCA_007922815.1 of Macrotus californicus. Lineage (NCBI taxonomy): Eukaryota > Metazoa > Chordata > Mammalia > Chiroptera > Phyllostomidae > Macrotus > Macrotus californicus. Next base: position 85,050 of record VMDR010000782.1, on the reverse strand, counting down.
TGTGGGGCATTAAGTGGGTGGATGGTCTGATTTGTGATGGGAAGAAAACGGGGGTCAGCTGGAGCAGGAAGGAGGAGCACCCTGGTGGCACCTTTCTCTGTAGAGTAACTGAGAGGACGTTCTTTGCACAAAGGCAGGTGTGAAGCAGAAAGGCACCTAATTGCTCCCCTTCAGCACACCCTCCTCTACCCACCTGGCCCATGCCGTGGTCTGGTCAACAGAGGCCTGTACCTGTGTGGTGTGTAAAACCTAGTCCTGGAAAGCTGGCTCCTGTGGAGGTGTTGGGCAATTCAGGCCGGCCGGCAGCCAGCTTCTTATGTGGTTGGCTGCCTGGCTTGCACCTCTCAGGTGCTGGCGAGATGGCGAGATCTCTTGGCCCCAGGCTACCACTGAGGTGGGCAGGGTGCCACCTCTCGGGGCCTTCTCCTCCCTTTGTCTCCTGGAGCCCAGTGGGCACGGGCCCTGGGTTTCCAGTTTTTCAGGCTGGCTGCTGGCATCGCAGTCAGGCTTTTCCTTTCCACCTGTGGGATCCCTTGGGCGATGCTGGCTTGGCATGGCTTCCTTGATCAAAGGAACTGTGGATCTGGGATTTGGCCCTGTAGATTTTTGCCCCGTATTTCCTATTAGATGAAATCAAAATGGCGCACACATATATTCTTTAACTATTCTTTTTCTGTGGTTTCTGTGATTTACTTGGGATATTTATGAGTCTCAAATGTAGTAGGCTAGCATGGGAGGTTTTTCTCTGTCTTATGCTAAGATGCTCCACTAAGCACTCCCTGTTAAAACATAGTACTAGTTTGTGGCATCCAGGGCCTTTGGTTCTAATTTTTGGTGATGGAGAAAGAGAGGGTTCAGCTGGCCGTTAGGGTCCAGAGAGGAAGAGACTGTGTGACCCTGTGAGGACGACTCATGCTGAAGTCTGGGGACATTCCTGCTTCCGGGTGTTCATTGTCACAGTCCCCCTTTCCCGGGAAGGGTCGTTTTAGTTTCCTGTTGATGCTGTAACAAGTAATTTGTTGGCTTAAAACAACATGTGCTGATGGCCTTAGAGTCTTGGAGCCCAGAGGTGCGGAAGCAGCCACTGGGCGAGAGAGTCACGCTGCTGGCAGAGCTGGCTCCTTCTGGGGGCTTGAGGGGAGAAGTGGCTTTCCTGGCCCATGCTCCTTGGTTCATGACCCTTTTCTCACAGTCACACCACCTCTTTCTTCCATGTCACATCTACTTTGACTTTGCTGCTGCCTTTTAGCTAGGCCCCTGTAATTACTATACATCAGGCCCGCTTGGATAATCTTGTCTCAAAATCCTTCACTTGATCCCATCTGTAAAGTCTCATTTGCCATATAAATTATCATATGTTGCTGTGTATAATGTACACTTTTTTGCCCAAATTTTGGAGGGAAAAATAAGGATGCTCATTATATCTGGGTATAACAATCCCGTATATTATGTGTACAAACCTTGGGTGTGCATTATACATGGCAAAATGTGCTAACACATTCACAGATTCTAGATGTTAGATGTGGACATGTTGGGGGCTGTTATGCAGCCCAGCACAGGGGTCCTGTGGGGGACTGGTAGTTGGCAAGGAAGGAGAGCACCATGTGGACCTGGAGTTAGATGGCGGCTCATGAGGGTGAAGCTAAACCAAACCACATCCTGAAAGCTGAGGCAGTTAGTCTGGCAAAGGGGGTTTCCTTGGGAATGAGGGAGGCTTCGAGGTGAAATTTGGTAGCATCTCTGCCTAAAATGATATGATTGAGTTCTTGATCAGAAGTAGCTTCACAGTGTAGTTGAGAAGACTGCTTCTTCAGGTGCCTGTAGTTTAAGTGGCTCTGACATATGACTGTAATACTTAGCTTGAATGTGCATAGTGCTTGGTGAGCTCACAGCATGCCTGCCTCTGAAGACAGTGTCCCAGTGGTGGTGGAAGAGGCATCCTCCTCAGGCCTGGACGACAGCAGTTGGCTTCTAGTCCTTGACAGAAACTACCTGGTGTCCCCAAATTTGCATGAAACGTCCTGGTAACACCGAATTGAGTTGAAGGCATCTTAATTTTCCTTATATTACCACAGTATTACTGCAGGGTTGGGGGGATTAGCTTCAAACCTAAAAATCTATTGGGGGACTTGTGACATTAAAATGTTCGATGTTAGCCAGAGAGTAGGACTTGATCTGAATGCCTCCTTGTTTTGAGTGAAGCGCCAGTGCCCGGTGGCCTGGCCGCACGCAGCACGGTCTCTGAAGATGGACACAGAGCCTATCAGCCAAGCGGAGACTGCTGGCTGCCAGCTCAGTCCTTTTATGAGGTGTCTAGAGTCAGCTCCCCTGGGGGGGAGGAGGCTGAGATGAGGTAACCTGGTTCTGCAGGTCAGTGGGGGAGGCTGTGCCTGGGGGCGATGTGCCCAGCACTCTGATAATGCAGCATTTTTGCTTTAATGCATCTTAAATGTGGATTATACTATTAATTACTGCTGGACAAAAAGGGATTAGTGCAGCTGGCCTGCTTTCCCTTCTGCACTTTTACACTTCCCCTTTGCTAGGGAATGGCCAAAGGGCAGTAGGTTTTCCTGTCATCTGTCTTTTGTTTTAACAGCAGTGGCTGCTAAACCTCCTATGCTCACCAAGACTGAGGGGAATGAATGGGGCCGGGTGCAGAGTCTTGAACTCTATTTGGCACATGGGTGTTGGAGGGAGGTGGGGCTGTTTCCTTCCCCAGAGTTGGGCATTCTTCACCAGCCTCTGAGAGTGTCTGTGTGGATGACTCTTCCCAGCAGGAAAAGTCGCCCTGTGGCCTCTTAGCTATTGAGGAGCCTTGGTAAGTGCTCCCTTCCCATGGGGTTGCACAACTCTATGGGAGCTGACAGTGGAACTTCCAAGGTGCTGTCTCCCTGTTTGAGTTTATTTCTTTTTTTAAAAAAAGATTTTATTTATTTATTTTTAGAGAGAGGAGAAGGGAGGGAGAAAGAGAGGGAGAGAAACATCAATGTGTGGCTGCCTCTCACGCGCCCCCCACTGGGGACCTGGCTCGAAACCCAGGCATGTGCCCTGACCAGGAATCGAACCAGTGACCCTTTGGTTCGCAGACCAGCACTCAATCCACTGAGCCACACCAGGCAGGGCTGCCTGTATGAGTTTCTTAATCGGATGGCTCTGATTTCTGCTGCTGTCCTTCTCCAGCCCCGGTGCCAGGGTGGAGAGGTTAGTAGCTGGCAGTGAGCTAATACTTTGTGATCTGAGACGTTCTGAATACTTGCATAAAATGGTAAAGGTTTTAAGCAATGTATGATTACATTTTATATTTTTCCCATATTCAGGCTAGTATACTCATCTTTCATCCATATGGGATGAATTTTTAAAACATAGATGAGGCATTAAATAACATCTCACTAATACTCCCAGGAGTATATAATTTGGTAGTGTTTGCAACCACATGCAGTGTCATCTGTTGTGTGTGCAGCTTTCTGTTTCCTGGCCTTCTTCGTCACACGGTAACAATATGCAGAACTTCCCAGTGGCAGAAATCAGAAAGTAGGAAACAGAGTTCTTCAATGTACACGGTGGGGCAAAAGTAGGTTTACAGTTGTCTGTATGGAAAATAACACAATAATCAATTAGTAATAATTCAAGAATAAGCTTGCGTACTCATAGCTGTAAACCTACTTTTGCCCCACCCTGTACATTGGAAAACTGATTTATGGAGTTGGTGTTTTCTTTTTTAACTTGATATTGCAAAGTTTGTGGGAAAGATTGGAATTGACAGTGGCATTACCACTTAAAAATCACAAGTTAACTGAATTGATTTGGGATTGAAATTCATTTTAAGAAATAATGAAGAAGTCTGCAGCAACCAAGACGCACACGATGGGGCGTCCTGAGATGAGAAGGGCTGGGTGAGAAGCTGGGGAACCGACTTCTCCCTTCTTCTCGGTGGTGCATTCGCGCATCTCGGGTTTCAGAATGGTAGCCGGGTTGAAACTGGACGAAACTTTCTTTTTCTTTTGGATACTTCCTTTTCCTTGAAGCTTTTACTTCTTTTGAACTTGGAGGTTACAGAATGAGAACCGTCGCGGTTTTTCTCCCTTCTCTAGCCACAGATGCTTATCACTTTGGAGCCAAGTCTGCTTAATGAAACCGATCTCAAAGTGCGGAAATTTACTTGGTTATATACTTAGACAGCGTATCTGGGATGGTTTTATTCCATTTATCGAGAGATGGCTTTGCTTTTTAAATCAATTTTTAAAGAGGCAATGCATGCCCATAATAAAATTTTCAGAAGGTACAGAAGAGACTTCCTTCTCCCTCTCCCTGTGCTGCAGCTCGTCAGCCGCTTAGATCCCCAGAATCACCTGCTGCTGGAGCACTTCCATCAGGCATGTGCTTGGATAGCACTGGCATAGCATTGTATAAGCAGGGTTTTTTTACTACTTAGACATTAAGTAGTGTTTTCTGCTTAATTTTTTCCCCTTTGCAAGAGTTTATTTTTTTTCTGAGGTGCTTTTATCCTCTCAAGAATACTTAATATTAAAAATATTAATGAAGTCCAGTTCCTTGAACATTCAAAAATATCCTCCTGAATCACTTGGGTCAAAGAGGAAATGAAATTATAGAATCATTAGGAATAATTGAGGAGTCCATGTATCTAAATGTATGGGTTATTGCCAAAGTTATATTCAGGGGCACATTCATAGCTTTAAATCCTTTTATTATTAAATAAGAAAAATGAAAATAAATGAATTAAGTATTCAACTCAAAGTTAGAAAGAATGAAACAAGCCTAATAAAATACAAGTGATATTGCTGAATTAGAAAACAGACAAAAATATTGAATCGGTAAGTCCAAGAGCTATTTATTTAGGGGGGAAAAAATAGAAATAGGTCAGACCAATATCTGGAAAAGAGAAAATTCAAATGCACAAAACTGAAAATGAGTTGTGATGAAAAATAAGGATAAAAAATTGTTTTTGAAATATAGTTTTATTTTATCTTATTTTATTGTTGACGCTGTTACAGATGTCCCCCGTTTTCTCCCTCTACCAAGCCCCATCCTTCACTCCATTACGTCCATGGGCTTTGTATATATGCGTATTTGTTCTTTG
>VMDR010000782.1:0-79852 GCA_007922815.1 Macrotus californicus | reverse complement strand
CAGAATTAAGGCTGAAGATCGAGCTCAGGCATGAGTATAGATGCAGAAATGCCAAGTAAAACAGTTGCAGATTGCGTCCAGCAGTATTTTTAAAGAATCATGACCACATAGGGTTTATTTCAGAAATGTTAAGAAAGGCCTAATATTAGAATGTCTGTTCTTCAAATACTTCACATGAGTAGAACAAAGAAGCAAAACATAATACATATCAAACAAGGGCATTTGGCAGCTTTCTACTCTTATTTCTGGTTTGCTTAGAATTTTTAAAAACCAAGCAGGAAAGCGATTGCATCAACTTGACGAAGAAACTAGCAGCCCCAGCAGCTGGAGACTTACTGGTAAGCCAGGAGAGGCAGCGTGATGGAATTGGGAACAAAACAAAGACGGCCTGTGTACTCATTTCTTTTTCCTATCTTATTGAATTGTCCAGAATGTATAAACCGAAGTCAAGCAGTGGTGAAAAAGAAACAACAGTATTTATTTGCAGATATTATTGTCTTCCTAGAATACCCAAACTACACTTAAATTGAATTAAGTACACAGTTCTGTTACAAAGTAAAATTTCAAAATTCATTAGCTTTCTCACGTACTCAGGAAAACTTGGTTAGAAAATACTATAAGGACCACTCATAGAATGGAACCAAAAAGGAATGTGGTGAAGGAAGCATTTCAAATAAGTGTGAGGAGTGAAAATAGTACTAGTTTACAGGCTGTTCTTTAGTACCTCTAAGTGCCAGGCATTCTGCCAAACACTTACACGTGAACTTACTGAGTCTGCACCAGACCTGTATGAGGGGGGCCCTGTGAATGGTGCCCTTCACTGCTGTCGGAGAGTTTGAGTACAACGACTTGCCCAGAGTCACCCAGACTTGAACACTGACCCACCTGGCAGCAAAACCCGTGGGCTCTGTCGCTGTGCTTTCCTGCCCGTCGCGTGGTACAGGATTGTACGTTGTGCAATTATATAGTAAACGGTCGTAGGATAGTTAGATAGCCAAGGAGGGAAAAACTAAATCACAGCCACTCCTTGTAGCATATGTTTTCGTAAATTACAGAGGATTTAGAGAGGTAAAAGTAAAACTGAGATCAGGAAGGAGCTAGAGGGAAGAACAAGTTAACTTTAATGGGGATATGGGGCAGAAAGGGACCTAATGCTTCGAGTAAAGAGATCATGACAGAAAAGACCGACTTACTACATTTAATAAAGTTCAGTATGCCGGGTGCGAATAGCAGAATTCAAAGGCATATGACAAACTGGGAAAAGATGTCAACAACTCATGTGACTGACAGATTGGTCTGAATCTCCTTGATATATAAAGTGCTCTTAAAATCAGCGATAAACAAACGTCGTGGAAAAGCGAGTGGGGAATACAAACGGGCAGCTCAGGAAGGACAAACTCAGACTGCCCATTGAGAGCCAAGTGATAACCCTCACTTTTAACTTGATTTCTAGTGAGATGGAACTGTTTTGTTTTCAACCAAGATTTTTTTTTTTAATAAGGTCAATATCTTCTACATTGAGAGAGTAGAAAAATTGGTGCGCCCTTTCTGGAGAGTAGTTGTCAGTGTGTGTCAACAAGCTTTAAAATAAGGTTTATTTAAATCTGTAGCTTGCCCCACCCTGGATTTCTGATTGTCCTTACTCTTCTGACTTCTCCTGTTTGCCATGGCCTGGGCTGCCTAGTAAGACGCTGTATCATTTTAAAATTTATTGTCCTTGATTGTCTCCTTTGCTAGAATATAAGCTTTGCAAGGGCAGGGATTTTTGTCTGCTTTTCCATTAATTTATCCCTAATGTCTACAACAGGACTGGTGATGAGTCACCCCATCTTCATTTAATAGAGAAATGAAGATTATAATCTTCATTTATAACAGAGAAATGATTAGTTGTACATAAGACATTTATAAAGATTTTCATTACAGACATTTGTAATAGTGAAAAATAGCAACAGTTGAAACATCTCACAGGGGATTGATTGGAACTGCGGTGCGTCCATATGGCAGACTCTTATGGGGCCTCTCAAAACTCCCGCCGCATGGTTATGGATGTGGGGAAACAGTGATGTTAAACTGAACGAAAGGAGGTTGTATCTAGTAAAGGACTTTCGTTTATTTTAAAAAATATGTGTAAAGTGAGAGGCAAAAGGACTCATATAACACAGTATTGGCTGAGTGGTTATTTCCAGGTGGTAGAAGTGCGGGCTACTTTTAATACTTGGTTTTCTCAACTCTGAGTGGTAAATGTCTATTCCTTTCATAATATAAAGTACATACATCTAACGGTGAGAATGTGGAATCACTTGAATAGCACTTGTCTGTGGCTCTGTCTGGCAGACTTTTGGAGCTTATTCAACCTTGTGAATTAGCGAGAGCCTAATTTAAAAAAAAAAAAACAACAAAACAACCCAGCAAGAACACTTCACAAAATGTCCTTAGGCTACTTAGCCTTAATTATTTATGATCTTTACTGTAAGTGTCTAGAGGATGTGTTTGTAAAAATAATGGAAGTCTTAGTCAGTGATGCGCAAGCTTGTGGGATCCTCCAGGAGGGACAAGCCCGCTTCTGCCCAGTTGAGTTTCTTGATGGCCACGTTGCGTGGTCTTCCTGATAGGTCATCAGCTGTTGAGTAAACTTAGATGGCACCTCAGCCTACGCCGAGAACGAGGATTTCCAATTGTCACATTGACCATGGGGCAAACTCTATTTGTGGTGACGCATCGCTGTGTGGAAGGACTTCGGGGCACAGGGGTAGGAGAAGCTGCCAACTTAGAGGGGAATTGTCGAGGGAGAGGAGACTGGCTGCCGCAGAACACTCACAGTTATGCCGAGGGAGCAGATCGGAGCCACTGATGGCGTTTTCCTGGCCAGCAAATCAGAAGCGAGTTCAGCAGGTTTGGGCTGAAATTTTCTGGATCCTGAAGGAGTCATGTGTCATTTTGGTTAGCATTCAAGCTCCCTCCCTGCTCCTTTTTGAGTGTAGGTCTCAGTTTCTTTTCCTGTAGAAGGAGAGCTTAAACTAGACCATCATCATCTCTTTACTGTTATTTCAACTCTGACGTCTGAAGGAATCCAGTGTCCTTTTGTTTTAAGGCCTACCTTTCAGGTGTCTGTGCCTCCGTGGTGATGGAGAGGCCCATGTGTGGTGTTGCTTCACAGCTCCACAGACCCAAATGTGAGCTGGATAGCCGAAGTCGCAGGGTGAGGGAAGCAGCTGTGAAGGCCAGCCTGACCCGAGAATCCCAGCTCTGCCCCTTAACGGCCCACATCTTCTCCGTTTCATTTGAAAGGTAGAAGGATGTATTCGTTATCTATTGCTGCATAACAAGTCACCCCTAAACTTAGTGGCTTCAAACAACACACCTCTCTCATCTCACCGTTTCTGCTGGCAAGGAATCTGGTGGCTTGTCTGGGACCTCCTCCGCCAAGTCTCTCGCGAGGCCGCACTGACTGGGTTGGCCCAGGCTGCGGTCCCATCTGAGGGCACCCAGGGCAGGGACATGCTCCTGAGTCCATTCACTTGGTTGCTGGCAGGATTCAGTTCCTCGAGGGCTGTTGGATCAGAGGCCTCTGTTTCTTGTTGGCGGGAGGCTGTCATTAGTTTCTTGCCACAGGGACCTGTCCTTAGAGCAGCTCACAGCACAGCACTTGGCTTCCATTAGGGAGAGTGAGGATTGTGCAGGAAGCTGAAACTACAGTCTCTTTGTAGACCATTGGCTAGAAGTGAGTCACGGTGTACAACCACGCTGAAGAGGGGCATGGCAGAAGGACATTGAGAGCCAGGAGGTGGGGAGAGAAGGGACTGCCCACCCAAGGCTGTAAGGACTGAGAGAGGTGGTGGTTCATTCACGTGCTGGGAATGTCTTTGTGCTGACTGTTAGCTCCTACCCCCATCCCTGCTCGTGGTTCAAAAACTGCTTTCCTTAGGGATAGTGTGTGGGTTTGAGCAGAGACTCTTAACAGGGGGTTGGAATGTGGTGGGGAGGTGGGGTCTCTTTGCACCATCTAAGTCCATCCCCTGTTTTCTTACACTTAAGCTTGAAGTGCCTATGGGCCAGTCTGTTAGACCCACCACTCCTCGCCCTGTGTCTGCTGGGTGTGGCACATCTAGTGTAATTTGAGAGGGAAATGGGTTTTTGGCTGAAGAAAACGTCCAGTGAGTGTTTCCATGGGTTAGGCAGCTATTCAGGGAAACGCCCGGGAGCTCTCTGGGATCCTCGGGGCTGAAACAGAGCAGCCCCTGAAGCTGCCCCTTTTCGTATCTGAGTGCTACCACCTATGACGTTGAAGAGGCCTGCCTGGCACAGTCTCTGGTTGGGGACACTCCATCGGGTTGAGCCGGGTGCCAGACATTGCCACAGCCCTCGGAAATGAGTAAGAAAAAAATTTAAAGCAGAGACCTCCCCCTAGAACAAGCTGAGCTTTGTGCAGAACAGGCTCCAAATATGAAAAGACCATTGTTCCCGGATGGCTTTTTAATTAATGCTCACCACTCACACCCATCAGCTCGCCAAGAAGAGCCGCCTCCTTCCTTCCTTTCCCCAAGGCTCTTCAGCCCGCTCCTCTCCCCATTGCCTTGGGGACGAGTCAAGGACCCTCAGGGATGGGAGGATGTAAAGGAGAGTGTTGACAGAGGGTGGCTCCTCCTTTCTCCCGCCTGGCATACTTCTTGGGGAGCTCTCACCTGTTGGAGGGCAGCCCTCCGCATTTCCAGGTTCAGGAGTCAGGCCTGTCCCCTGGGGACTCCTGGAACAAATCCCAGCCTCAGCCGGTTTCAGTCCTTTCTCCCAGGCCCTCTGTGCACCTTCTCCTGCCTGAAAGGGTAACAGTGAGCCAGGTTGTCTGGGTGGATGAGCTGAGGAATTTTTTAACTTCCCAGTGTCCCTTTCCAGATCAAGTCCTGCACTCTTCCAGATGGGACCCATGTATGTGCAGGGAAAGGGGCTGATAGTTTAGGAGTCGCTGCTGGGGTGATGTGTCTGGTGGGCTCAGCGGGCCTCGTGCTGTCCTGGCACGGGGAGGTGTGCTGTTCCACACCTGACTGGCACTGTGCTCACAACTCTTGCAGAATGGGGGTCCTGTTGGGGCTCAGCGCTCAGGGCAGATGCAGGAGGAACGAAAAAGAAGTAGCTTGGGTGCCACAACCTCACAGACCTGGGCCACAGTTGCTGAGGACACTGTCTCAGCATTTTTATCATTCATGCAAAAAACGCTACTCTGTTTTTAGCAACTCCCCGATCTGTGGATTTGTCCTGCTCTGTGTGTGTCTCAGGATTCAACAGGCAGCTGATTAGATTATTGTATGTAGTTTCATGTATATGGTGTAGGGGCATCTTGTGAGACCAGGGCAGAAATAATTGCAGTGTGATGTTTGAATTCTAAATGGAGTCTGTCATAGAACACAGCAACCCAGAGACATTTATGTGGCCACCACAGAGTTAACTGCATGTCTTTGTGAATACGATGAGTTTTGAGTGTTGCGAGCGTTGTAAATTAAGAAGCCCTGGGGGTCTACTTGAATGGTGGGCAAGCCCTGGAAAGAATATCTGATTGACCAGATAAGTTGTCCACAATTCCTTGAAAATCTGCGCACTCCAGGCCCAGCCAGCTTAACTTCTTGACATGTCACCCAAATATAATCGCAAGTGCCGTGGGAAAGAATCTTGAATAGGGGTGAGTCCTGTGAAGTCTGTGAGTGGGAAAAACAAGCATGAATTATTATAGTGAGGCCGGACTAGAGTTCTGTTTTAGGTTCTCATCAGCAGAGGAAGCCAACAATTCAGATCTCTGGGATTTGGTAGCCGCCCGCTGCATGTGGCTCCTGAACCCTGGAAATGTGGCTGGTAGGCACTGAGTTGGGCCCTAAGTGGAATGGCACTGGCTTTCCAAGGCTTAGTATGAGACCCGAGGAGAGATACCTTAATAAAGTTTGGATGGATTATGTTTAAAATAATATTCTAGACATTTTGGGTTAAGTAAGAGATATTACAGTTCATTTCACCTGTTCATCTCTCCACCTCCTTCTCCCCGCCCCGCCACCTTTTAAATGTGGCTACTAGGAAATTTAACATTACATACGTGGCTCCCACTTCACAAGTAGAATTTAGATCGGGGGCTATCCAAGGGAGACCCAAAGATGTGCTGGTTTTGGTTCTTGGTCAGTGAACTTGGTAGAAAGTCAGACTTGGCTCTAGTTGGGAGTATAGTGAATAACGAACACCATTGGAGATGATCTGCGTCCGCTTTTTGGATGAACCCACTTTAGACAGAAATACATCAGGCGGTGTCCCTCTGGCTGTGGTCGGACTGTCAGATGACGAGCAGATGCTGTGGCCAGGAGAATGAGTCCCACGCACACCTGGGGAGGCCTGTGTGCTATGCGATGACGCACAGAGGCCGAGGGGCCTTTCCATGGCCAGTCCTGGGGGAAGATGATTGCTCCAGAGCTGGAGCAACCCTCCGGGGTAAAGGCCTCTTGCTCAATGGCCAGACCTTTAAGGGAATACAGTGATTGCTCAAATGCACCTCTGGACCCTCTGAATCCAATCATTCCAGTTAAACAGGCCCGCAGGCAAGCCAGCACCATTGAATTCTTGAGTGGTTTTACAGTTTTACCCGCCACGGTCACCGAAGGGAGTGGCAGAGCGATTTCCCATAGAACCTGTTTGTGAAGGCGTGCCTCTGTATAAAGCCAAGTTAGACTTCTGATTCTTACGTCCTTTCTCAGGATGGTTTGGGAGGGTAGGGTCTCTTTCAAGAGCACCAGGTCTTGCCCTTCTGCCCAGAGAGGTGGGGAGGCAACCCAGATGTCCAGCCTCACTATTGACTTTTACCAGCTTATGGGTCAAGGGTTCACCATACCAATTGTCAGCAGTGTTATCTACAGGGCTAGCAAGACAAGATTGATCTGAAGCTGCTTTTAAGTTTGTCTTTCTTGTGATTCTGCATCCAAAGCACTGGCCAAACTAGTCCCTCTCTGGCTGATCATTATCAATAAAGTAGACTGAGACTCTGTAGCTGGGAACGGTCTCTGGTATCTGGCGGCTCCGGTTTACTGGGTTAAACTGCCGTGGTGACTGTGGTTTGCATTGAACAGAGGGCAGTGCCTGTAAATGTGAGCAGTGGGGCCCTTTCTGTACCAGGGAGGGACCTTGCGGCCAGTTACAGACCTGGTCACATGGTTACTCCCTCTTTATAGAGAGTTGGTGGATAGTTGCAAGCATGTTGGCTCTTGAGAATAAATGGGTAACTACATAGGTTGTCAATTCCATTCCTTTATTGAGAATCTATGAGGTTAGCCAACAGTTCCGTTTAGTTTCTTCTGTAAAATAAAAGATACGTTTTCCATTTTCACCAATGACTTTATTGATTTGAACATTTTGAGTATGTCAGCTCTCTCTCTCCGGGTATAATGTTGATTGTTCCCAGTTAATGTCTCGATTTGATCGCTATCAACGTCAGCTGGTCCCCCCAGCTGTGGAGCATGGTCCAGCAAGAAACTCCAGCACGAAACTTCGCAAACCACTTTGGACACATTTGATCAGTCACAGCACCTTCTCCACACACTGCACACATCTTTTCTTGTGTTTCGGTTGTATTTTTACCTCTCTTGAAGTAAAACGTAACATGCTAACAATGTCACTTGTTCTTTTCCATCTTCGATATTAAAATGGCTACACAAAGATTCACTAACTTTGATAGTTTTTTTAAATGCACACCGATATGACAGCTGTCACAATACAGTCTAACAAAATTGTTTGAACAAAGTTAAAGACAGCTAAGCGCTGCTACAGCCATGGTGCTGAAAAAAAGCAAACGGGCTTTTTGGCCAGCCCCATACTTGGTGCTGGGCAGTGATCTGTGCTCATTGGCTTACAGAAGAAGCCACAGTCCTTGCCTGTAAGGCAGCTGTGTCTGGTTGGACTAGTAATTGTCCACAAAAATAGTTACCTACGTTTAGGGGCTTAGGAGAAGTAGGAGGACCTCTGAATAAGTATTCACAGTTACGAGGGAGGCAGGAAGATGATAGCACAGTGCCTCTTATTCAGAAAATTGATACATTTCAGAGCCTAAAGGCTTTGGCTGCCAGAATAATCCCAACGTTTATTTGTGTTTTCAGTTTGCACTGTTCTCGTATGTGCTCATTGGACCCTCTTAACCATCTCAGAGGCCGTTTGGTCAGACCAAGACTTGCCCTGCATTGATGGTGAGTTGTCAAGCCTGTGAAGTTGTGGGCTTCACCCCAGGTCACACAGCTGGGAGTGGCAGACTCAGCGTGGGGTTTGGGGGCTGCTGCTTGTGTGGCTGCGCTGCCCCTGTGACACTTGGAGAGCTCTGGAGTCCGAGTGATAGCCTTTGTGTGTTTCATATCAGAGGAATTTGGGGGCTGGCCTTGGGGAGAAGACTGACAGCTGTAGTTGTGGGTGTGATTGGACAGACAACAAAGGTGTCCATCAGAGAGGTTTGTGCCAGTGGCTTAATTTCCTTTATTTCAGGACTGGAAGTTATTTAAATTACTTTATAGACTTCCTGTTTCCTTGCAAGAGCTCATTAAGTCCAGGCCGAACTGTGGCCTTGCCGTAATGGAGCTCCCGGACCCGCAGTTCCCGTTCCATCCTCTAGGTGCCCAGGTTGGAAGGGTATGTGCTGAGAATGGAGGAGAGTCGGGGAAGTGTGTTCGTGGTGACACTTCTCGTAGACGGCCAGTTATGACTTGACATTTATGGTCTTCCTCAAGGTTAAAGAATTAGCCAGTACTCCGGACTCTGTAGACTTTTCTGGACACATTCATTTCACCGTTATATAACTGGGAAGAGGCAGGCACATCTCATCTGGCCATAGGACTGGGAACCCTGCCTACATTTTTGGTGATTGGAGTGCAGCCTTGGACTAGACGTAGCTTCAGAAGCTGGTGCGTGTGCAGTGGAGGCTGAGGATTTCCCTCGTGATTAGGACACGTGGTGGTGTAAGTGTGGATTACCTTAACCCTCTCCTTTACTTGATGGGAAGGTTTTCAGACAGGGATTCTAGAATTGCACTATACAGCCTTTGAACCCTGCCCAAACGTGTCTCCTGAAGACATGCATATTTGCCTGGATGGTTTATATTTAAGCTTGCCAAGAAAATTATTTTAGACGACCAGGAAACACCCCACCCCTTGTGCATCTATAATTGTCCCGTCAGGGGGAAACCTACCCCTGCATTCAGGGCTGAGTTTGTTGCAGAGTGCCAGTTAGGAGTAATAGCAACAGCAAACAGGTGCTAGGAGGGAACTCAAATGGTGTCAACATCAAGAAGCCCTCACTGGCTCCTGTGGATTAGGGAAGCCTGCTGCTCATTTACCACCCACCCGGGGAAAGGTAGAGAAAGTAGCAATTGGATAGGCTGCCATGTCCAGGCCCTCCTTGACTCGGTGACTTTGACTCCTTGGTGTAAAGTTCTGGTACGCACTTTGTGTTCCTTTGATACTCAGTTTCAGCTGGTGCAGAAAGTCCTGGGGGAGCCCCGCACCTGGGAGTCGAGGAGGGGCGCCTGGGAGTCGAGGAGGGGCGCCTGGGAGTCGAGGAGGGGCGCCTGGGAGTCGAGGAGGGGCGCCATTCCTCACTAACGGGCGGATGACAGTCGTCGTAAAGATGGAGGTAACGCAGCAACTTAAACGCGACCTGAGTCAGACTTTCGTGTCTTGCTGAATGCCGACTCTTAAACATCCACTTACAACGTTCAAGTCTGTAATTTCTTCATAAAGAATTCTAAAATAATAAAGATGACCTGGTAGGCAAAATTCACTTGTATTTTCTAAAAGCTTTTGATAAGGTCCCTCATAAAAGATTGAGAGAACAAAACCACAGTGTGGCATAAAGTCTTTGTTGTGGATTAAAAAGTGATTAAGTGATACAGAACAGAAGTATTCTGGTGGAGACCCACTGCTCATAGTGGGGAGAGGTTAATAGAAAGGGGTGTCTGAAGAATCTTATCGTTGGGGCTGGAGCTATTAAGTGTATTAATTGTTTGGAAAATGAAACGGTGAGTTTAGTGCACTTGGCTGCTGTTGCCCTCATTTTTGTCACTGGATTCAACCCAGAGAGTCTCTGCAGCCTTGAATGAACAGGGCATCGGGCGGAGCACTGGCAGAGGAAATGGAGTTTGAGGAAGCCTGTAGTGTAGTTCAGACTGGCAAGAAGTCTCTTCTCCATGGGAAGGTACAGTGGCCCCTGGACTTGCTGCCTCTGTTGAGGGAAGAGATTCAGGAGTTACCATGGGCAACAGCAGCTCAGTGAAGTGGCCTTTCTTAGGACAAAGCAGATAGAGGAAGTCGGGCTGGGGTGGTGTTGAAGAATAAAGGGTTTCTTTAGGGAGGGCGATTCTTGCTGCTGTGCTGTCGGATGTCCTCTCGTCCTGTGCAGGAGGAGGGGCAGCGCTCAGTCTTTCTGACTGCGTTCTCTTTTGTGCAGTTGCACGTACTTGCAGCGTTGCGAGGAGGGCAATCTACTGTACAAGGAAACGCTCGCCTCTTTATTTCCCTCCGGGACTTGGCGTGTCACTCTGAGACATGTTACACACGTGCGTAGGCAGCTAGTAAAGGTGGCCTGGTGGGCAGATCTGTTTGAATTAACCAAATCATAGCAGATGATATAGCTCCCTCAGGGCACGTGACAACGCAGCATCTTGAATTTGCTAAGTTCAGGGTGGGGTGTCTAAGCTGTTTGGGGAGGGGAGTGATTTCCAGGCAAGCTGATGATGATGATGATGATGGTGATGGTGATGGTGATGGTGGTGGCCTTGGGCGGGGGTGGCGTGAGCCAAGCAACGGTGGAGCTGTCTTTTCTCATCCTCCGTTTCTCATTTTTTCTTGCTGCCGCTTTAAGGCTCCTTGCCTTGTTCCTTCTGTGGCTGACATGAAAGTTTTTTGCACGTGGCCGTCCTACCTCGAGAGCTTGTACTTTCCTGAATGGGCTCTTCCAGGCTGGCCATGGATTTCTTTCTTAGCCATTGTTCTTTATTTACTAGTTTTCTTTTGTAGCTGTCTATCTCTTTACCCTGGTCCCACTTTAATTAAAACCTGGAAAAGTGCTAGCCTCCTTCAGAAATGTTGCTGAGTCCCTCCTTTTGGCTGAGAGCCGATGCCTCTGTGTGGGTTAGGGTCCCCAGTGCGCCCCACCCCCCAGGGAATTTTTGCAATCTTGGTCTAGCATAGTTAGAAGCTGCAATTACTACTTGGTCGCTAATTACCCGGCCTAACATTAGATCAGTTTACAGAGGGAGCTTGGAGCCTGTCAGCAGAGGTCAGCCTGAGGTCCTCTCACTAAACAGCCCTCTTGTGATAGCTGTACAAGGAAAAAGGCATTAACCAGGGAAGGCTGGGGAGCCAGCTCCAGGCTGCAGGGTCCTTGCTGGGGGGATGGGAGAGGCTGAAGTGCTGCTGAGGACTAAAGGGGTCATGCAGGCTGATAACCCCCCTCACAGCCTTTCTCAGAAAGCCTGGAGGAAGGCGCTGCCCTTTTCATCGAGAGGCTTTGCTGTACAGAGCATGAGACAGGCCCAGGAGGAAAGCAGAAAGTGTGGGTTGGTGACTTTTAATGGTTGACTCTGTTAGAAAGATCATTTCAGCCACAGCCTCTGAGAGGGGAAGCAGGACCTGAGAGAGAACTCCCCAAACTTGGGGTGCTCTTTTCTGTTGTGTATATTTTTTTACCACTTGTCCTATATTTGCTTTTTTTTTTTCCATGGGTTTCCCTGTTAAAACCATAAATGCCTTCTCTAGCACCATCCCAAGCCATGCTATCTGAGGAATCTCAGGTTTGGACTGGTCGTATTGGTTCAGAAAGAGATCAAATAAAGATTTGAATTTACAAATTCACCTGTTACCTATAGTCACCTAGCCTGTGGCCAGTGGTACTGGTAGGACATGCTGGAAAATAATGGTGTAAAAGACACTAGACTGGACATGTGAGTCCTTGTCTTCAAGGGCAACCTGGCTTCCTCATGCCATGTGTGACGGTGGGCGAGTCTCCCTGCTTCTCTGAGCCTTAAAAATGGGGAGACAGGCTTTGTTAGAGTTGATGCAAGTGAAACAAGAATGTTTCTCTCTGTAAATATTAACAGCTAACACTAATTAAGCGTCAACCATGCTAAATACTTCACTGTCTTATTAATCCTTACAACCATATGGGGCAAATAGAATGTCTGTCTACACCCATTATATGTATAGTGAACCCAAAGTAAGTTAACAACTATCCGCTTTTCCACGGCCTGCATGCTGGGATGCTAGCCCAGGGCATGTGTTGTAGTTTTTTGTTATTGACCCACTTCGAGGTGCTGTTTGGTGACTCTCCAGTATCTGCCTGTTGGGTGCAGTGTTAGGAAAAAAGTGGGAAGGACTTGAAAGAAAAGAGTGTTCAGTTCTTCACAGATGGATCTCTGAAGTCCCTCAGCAGCTGTGGCACAGTCCCAACTGCTCAATTGCTGTCGTCCATTGGGCCCTTCATCACAGCTCTCCCCCTTCTGCCCCTTCCAGTCGGGGTAAGATCAGTATGTGGCTGATGGGGGCCTGGAAGGCAGGAGTACGGATGTGTTACATTGATAAAGTTCTTACAGCCTGAGCTTCGGAGCAGTTTCAGAACTCCCTGTTTGATATCCTAGCAGATACACAATGTCTCCAGGGCATCAGAGGCTCTGGCACTGCAGGACCCAGGGGGCACTGTGGCATCCTGACCCTCAGAAATGGCTGAGGGACAGAGTTGGGAGGAGGTTCAGTGCTTGCCCTTCCATCACCTGAAGTGGAACCGCTGTTCCCCACACTGTGGTAGCTGGGGATGTGTGCCGCTCCTTGGACTGGCTGAGTCTGAAAAGGGCCCAGACCTAGCACTTTGTGATTACATAACGAATGTACAAAAAGGAAAAGAACTCGAGGTTATTTTCCGAGTTGGGAAAGTTCAGCTGAGCGGCCCAGTGAGTGGAAGGGGAAGCTTTGGAGACAGACCCCTGATTCCTCCTCTTTTCCCTGAGTCAGAGAAGTCTGTGTGTGAAACATGCTTTAGAAAACTCTTCCTGAACTTCCAGCCCCTGGGTGCTGACTAACACCACTTCCCCTCATTTAACTTCACGTTCGGGTAATTAACATATAATTTGATACCTGGAAATCCATGCTGGGTGGAGCTGGAAAGAATTACTCAGCTCTTAGCAATTCAGACTCTTGGGTTATAGAACTCCGTGTGCTGCGTTCTGGTTCTCCTGTTACTGCTAACTTGTTTTGCCAGTATCCTCACTACTTATTTCTTCCTTCTGTCCTGTGAAGATGAGTGGAATAAGGATACAGTATGTTTTTATCATTTAAACAGCTGAAGGGTTGTTGACTTTTACATGTGGGCTGTCTGCTTCTCCAGTGCGTGTGTTCTTAGCTTGCTTCTCCTGTCAGCTGGTGGAATTTGATGGTGTCATAGTTTACTTCCCTGCCTGCTTCTTTGTCAAGGCAATGCCATCAGTATTTCTAAAAATGCAGTAAGTAATTATCAGGCAAGAATAAAAATGAAAAATTAGGATGATTTTGCGGTTTAAATTTGGGGTGTGCGCTGGTGGTTTTAAGTTTTGTTAAAGAAATTATGTATTGTGTTGACACATGTATTAATATGGTGGGATCATAGTTCTTATCGTATGTGACACCTGCTTAGTTAAAGATATAAAGGCTGGGTGAACTCTGACCTGGAGCTGAGAATCAGCAGAGTTGAAAGCCAATCAGGATTATCTTGAAAATAAATCGGAATGTCCACATGTTTTGAAAGAGGACATTAGGAGCAGTTCAGATGGAAAATTGTGTGTGATGTGAAGTCAGAAGAAGGAAAAGAGTGAGTCCCTCAAGCAGCGGTGGTGAATGGATCCTGACTTGCATGCGGACTCTCCTTGGTCACAGCGTCCTGATCCCGTGGATGGGGAAGGATCCCCAGTCCCGGCCCACTCTGAGCATGCTGTCCTCAGGCGGCTGCAGAGAAGGTAGGCACGGGGAAGAGAGAGAAGGTAGGCACGGGGAAGAGAGGCTTGGGGGCTGTTCCCTGCCATGGCTTGTGCTTTCCGGGTTTGAGAACTTGATTTTGGAAAGCTTCTAAATTTGTTCCTCGTGGGTTGATTTATTTTGTTGAGGTCAAATTAGAGCTAATGGCCCTAATGGTTTACAATGCTCCTAAATGGTTCTTAGCACTTAGGCAGGCTTGGCTGGCCATGGTGGGCGGGTTTCCAAGTGTGGACCATATCCTTCTGAGAGAGGGTATATTTTTTGTTGAAGTTACTGTCGAGAGTACAACTTACATGTGTCAGGTAGGTTAAAAGGTAACAGCAGAGTTAGTCACACTTAATATTCAACTCTCTTGGTATCAGATCCAGGGATGCGTTTGTTAACATGGGCCCTGTGGGCACGTGGTGAGTGAGCAGGGCACCCGGCTGGGAGTTTTGTAGTTGATCTTTTGTCCTCTGTCACTTTGCTAGGAGTGTGTTGTTCTTGAATTGCAGCGGTGGGGAAGCCTCAGATTTCCTCTGGCTGTTCCTGGTTGCTGAGTAGTTCCTGTAAGAGCAGGTAACCAGGTTAGACTAATCCCAGTGCCTGCCTTCCAGCCGTGCTGTGGTATCTGTGAGTTCATGACAAGGTCTTTGGCAAGGGCATTATGCTCTACAAAAATCTGGCTCCAGTCTCCTGATTTCTGTGTGATTGGGAGCAGTAGGCAGAGCAGACAGGTGTCTGCAGAGGAGCTGCATGTCTCTGCTGGTCCACAGAATAACACCGTACATGTGTATGCATAGGCAGGCTCTGTGGGCAGTGACCTCCAGGGCTGCTGGGTGCAGCTGAAAGGGGAGAGCGTGGGGAGGGCAGGGACTCTGCCCCTAAACTGAGGTGGTGGTACAAGGTAAAGATGCACATTGGTTAACAATTTCTCTGTGCTTTCATGGGAGTGGGGAAGCGGGGAAGCTGCCTCCAAAGCGTCTTTCTTTGGCCCATCAATTCTCAGTGTAGTGCCCCTTAAGTTGCAAATGTGGTTTTGAAGGCCAAGTCCAGTTGAATTCTATTATGGGTAAAATTCCTATTGGTCAGCTATGGACTGAGCCAGAACTATGGAGGGTTGAGTGAGGGGCGGGGGCTTTGCCTTCTAATTGCTAATGGAATGGCTGTGCGGTTCTCAAAACTTAGGTTCCTTTTTTCCCTCTTGTACACTCTGGATACACACTCTCAGTATATTTGCATGCTTTGCAGTCTTGAAGCTACTGTACTCATACTCAGGACCCAATGGACTTTACCTTGACCAGTTTGAAGAACATAATGCTACCAGTGAGATGCCTACTTCCATTGAGAAAAATCTCCACATTCATCCACTTCATCTCAGAAATATCAACAATCGTCATGAACAGTGCTGTTAATTCAAAGACTTGGATCTCAAGGCAGATAGATGGCCACGTTTGTGGCCAAGAAGGAGTTAATTGCCGCCGTTAATAAAACGAGCGGGTGCATTGGGCCTGACAGAATTCGAGACATGAACCCAGAATAGCGGCCAAAGTCGCCATCGTGCTGTCGGTGGAAATGTGTTCTAGAATTGGTGTTTGACTGTGTTCAGTTGGTTCCATGGCCACCAAGTTCTCCAGAGAAGTTTTAATTACAAACCAAGGTGATGTGGTTTCTTGAATGTGTTATAACAAATGGATGTTAGCCCAAGTAGCCCTGAGCAGCCCCCTCCATCAATAAAACCCCATAATTATCACATGCTGGGCTCCAAGGAGGAAATCTCGACGCCCTGAGTGTCTAGTCGGCTGTGCTTCCGGCGGCCTTCCTTTCCTGGAGTTGGAGGCAGGGCGAGGGGGTTGAAGGAGAGCCCTTTCCTCAAAGGCCCTGACAGTGATGACACGCCCAGGACAGGCTCTTGGTGCTGTCCCAGGGAGGAGCAGTCAGTAACCCTGGGGGTGGGGGGGACAGATAGTGAGCTCTACTCTTTGGTGGTGGGCCAAGGGGTGGGAGTTGGGGGGAGGGAGGGTGGTTAAAATGGAAGACCTTGAAATGGCAAATCTTTATTAGTTTTGTAAACAGCTTTAGGAAGCGCTGGGAGCATCTTGCAGGGACCCTGCAATTATCATAATAAACAGTTTTATCATCTGCTTGGCAATCAATATTGTGGCTTATGCTGCTTTAGTATCTCAGTGGTATTGATTACCTTAACAACTGGGCTGCGGTCAGCTTCCATTAACCCCTGCTCTGCCGGCAGGCTCGTGCCTTTCACGGTTGGACGGGAGACTATTCTGGTCCCAGCCCAGGCAAGTGCTGGAATTTGACAACTGGCCAGTGAGTCCAACACAGCTTTTATCTCAAGGCGCCCAGCAGAAGGAAGGGTTTTAAACAGGGAATCTGGAAGCTAATGCAACTTTTTAAAGGCGTGTGTGTGTGTGTGTGTGTGTGTGTGTGTGTGTGTGTGTGTACGTACCGTGTATAAAACAATTATAGCAGTGGGATTTCAACTGTGACTCAGGAATTTGAATGTGAAGAGTAAAAATTCTGATTCTTCCTGCCTGGGCCCTGTCCAGTGTTCTGTGCTCCACCTCTACCCTCCCTGGGGGGAAACGGACATGTGTGGAATTGAATTGTGGACTCTTGCGCTTACGCCCTTATGCAACAGGCATTCTTGGGACTCTTCGAGCATTTGTTTTACAGGCCATATTTTACTTTTAGAGAGAAACCACTTGTTCAGGGACAGTTAGTCCTAGGATCCAGGTTCTTCTGGCCCAGGGAGGGTCTGAAGTAAAATGGTCGATCATGAGATGACAGAATGCTGGAGACAGATTTTGGTGCCGCTTTAGATTCTATCACTCTCACTGGCTGTCCTGTCTCTGGTCTGGCGACCGTTTATATCCCTCTTTTCTCCTGATGAAACAAAGGCAACAAGGACACTTTGCTCTACAGAGCATCTGATTGAGTCCCCAGACCAACCAGTAGTTAGGGATTAGGTAGTAGTAAGTGGTAGTCATTCAGAAACTTTCTGGATGAGATCTTGCCCGCAGTAGGGGTTTGGTGGTGTGTGTCTGTGTGTATCTGTCTGCGTGGGGTGTATGTGTTGACTTTCTGTGTTTTTCTTTCTCTGTTAACTGCCCTACTTGTATGCATATGAATATATACAAATGAAGGAAGGGGGAGGTAAGGTCACACACATATCCAGTGGCTTAACCCCTTCGGTCCAGTTTTAGTGTAGAATGTCATGGAGTCTTCAACACTGCAGACCCAACAGCACAGGTGCTGTTCAGCCTGAATGGCATTGACCTCTGATGAGAAGCCAGCTGCCATAGCCGGGAGTTGGTTTTCAAAGTTGGTGAGTTTCATGGAGTCACTGGGGAGAGGAGGAGAGGGGGGAGGGGGAGGCGGCGGCCGCAGCAGTTGGACTGGAAGGAAAGTGAGTTGTGCCGGCAGCTGCTGCTTCCCTGCCCTCCTTACCAGGCTGCAGCCTGAGGCTTCCTTATCCTTGTGGCTGCCCCACAGGAGCCAGGAGGGGAAGTTTATCAGATAGGGAGGAGGCCAGTAGGTATGTGGTGAAGGCGAGTGCCACAGGCTCAGCTTGGGCAAGTGTAGGTGGGTACAGGCAGGGGTTGCAGGTGTATGGTATTCCTGGCCATGGGATACAAGCCCCAACAGGGTGAGGGTCCATATGGGAGAGGGTTAAGAGGCCAGGCCATAGCGTCTATAGACAGCAAGGTGCAAGGCTGTCAGCTGTATCTGATGAGGCCCAGGATACTAAGAGCAAGACTAGACTTTGGTATCAAGTCACAGGCTTGATGAGCAGTGCTGAGCCTGCAGATGTCAGTGAGTAGGTAGACCTGTGCAGGTGAGGGAAGGGCCTAGGGAGCCGTGGGGAGTGTCTTCTGCACAGGGTTGGAGAGTCCACATGGGGCCATGGTTTAAGCAAGTCTTCCCTCCTGACTCTGACTGCACCCTACCCGGTTACCCTCCCTCTGACTGGGCTGTCCGAGGATCCCCATCCTGGTCTTCCTATAATCTGGACGTGCCCTCTCCTGTCTTCATCCCCCCTCTGCCCAGACTGCCTTGGTTCCACAAATGGGAAAGTTATATTTCAAGCAGAATGCTCTTCCTAGAAATGTCACTTATGTCAATTAATTAGACTCAGAGTGTGGGCAATGGTTATTAGGTGGACCAGAGTTCCATGGTTTTCCATCATGGTAGGGCCTGTAGCTCACAAGGTGCCACCTGATGGCAGAGGGTAGGCTAGACTGCTCATACCCACAGAAGAAATAACGGTCATGATGGAAATGAAGCCCGTTCCCCAGTTTTGGTTTTGTGTAGATTTGTGCACTTTGATTGGGTCAGGATGCAGCCATACTGTGGCCAGAATCACCCTTCACCTCACCCTACTGGTCTAATGCAAACTCTGCATTGACATCAGCTCTTCAAAGTGGGACCTCATTCATGCGCAGCTCCTAGACCTTGACAGCTTTTTACTTTCTTTCCACAGAGAGTTTTCGAGCTGGGTGTTCAGACTGATTCGGGTGGCAGTATCGTCTCTGTGCCTGCTCCTGTCTTACGTCTTGTTGTGACTGGAAGTTTTTGCTTCAGCACTTGGTGCTTCACTAGGTGCTCTTCCTACAACAATTCTATGTACAATTTTAAGATTTGAAGTCTTCCATCCAGGCTCTTCTTGGCTGTGTGGAGCAACCCTGTTTGGTGTTATTTATAACTCTGCTTTTTAAGTGTGAGCAGTGAAATATATTTTTTGGGCCTTGGGTATACTCAGATTTTTTTTTCATACATATTTAGAAGATAAAGTGTGATTTTGAAGGGTTTGGAAAAGCACTTCTCTTTAGGAAAGAGTTGCCTTCCTAGAGAAGAGAATGCTGGAGTCACGACCCAGGAACCCACCCCTGGTCCCTGATTTGCTGCTAACCAGCCGGCAACCTTGGAAATAGAGTGACTTGTAGTAGTCCCTCTGATGTTTGAGGAAATCTTTTAAACTTGTAAAATCTGAATTATGATTCCTATTCTGTCTATTTAATGAGGCAAGATTGTTGGAGATCAAGTGAGAAATGAGTATGTGTTTGAAATGTATAAAGCACTGTGTACACTGAAGGAGTGTTGCTGTTTTTTCCTGGGAAGGTGGTGCTGGGTGTGACTGTTTTCTTGGGTCAAATACTAAGGCTACTGTGAAAAAGTTGATCACAAAGAGAATTTCCCGGGAGCCCACAGCACGGGGATGGGCGTGTGTGGGCCCACATGTGGCAGGAAGCCCCCTTATCATCGGGCCATCCTGCTTGTGGGTGAGCACGAGAGAACCAGCCCAGCAGGAACCAGCGTGGTTCAGACTTTACAAAGCAATTACGGTGACTTATAAAACATTCATACTGAGCTGAAAGACAGTCCGCTCGAAAACAATGGTTGGTAAACATCGCTTATTTTGTAAAATCACCGAAGGTGTTTTAAATTATTTTTTAACCCATTCAATCAACAAGTGGAGACTTTTAACTTACCAGTGGATGTGTTTTCCTTAATCAGAATTTGGCTCCAAGCTCTAAATCAGGTTCTTTTGAAATCTCAGGCTGTTATATGGCCCTCGTTTTTGCTCAGTAATGATCGTGATAGTCACCACATACAACGGTGTCAAGTCCTGAGCCCAGGCAGGGTGGGCACTGCCATCTCTTCCTGTGTTCCGTACGCTGCAGTGTGGCAGTGCTTGCCCCGCCTAGTAAGGGTAGGAGCAGGAGTGGGGCCAGCAGGTGGTGAGTTTGAAGGAGATGTCTGGGACTAAACGACTTCTTAGGAAGTCCTTCAGCTCTTCTGGAGAAAGGAGAATCCATTATTTCTTGGGAAAAAAAAGGCTTAGCTTGTCATGAATATGTCAACTCAAGGCTGAGAAGGTTGGCTCTGGCCAGTGCTGTTCTCTTTTCAGAAAATGCTTCTAAACTGGGTAAAGACAGGGCTTTCTTTTTTTTTTTTTTTTTTTTTAAAGAAGACAATTTATTGTGGAAAAGTAGGATAATACAAGAGATCCCATCACCTAGACTTAATAATGCACCTTTTGTCTGGTTTAGTCTTTCTGTTCATTGCCTTTGATTTAATGCCAGTCAAGGGTATCATGATTCATTATCATTTTCTTAGATAATAATATTGTCTTTATATAACAAAACTAACAAATTCTTAACATCTCTGAATCTCAAATCGCAATTCAGACCTACCTGGTTGTCCCCTACAGACCTACAGTGGCTGTTAACGGTTGTTTTGTTAGGATTGGTGTCCACGTGAGGTCTCCATAAGTGCCTTCAGTTGGTTGGTTCCTAGGCTGTTAATCTAGAACAGCCCCCGCCACTCAGTTTCAGCTTCCCTGTGTGCCCCCCGCCCAACCAGCCCATGGATTTTGAAGGCTAAGGGGAGTGGCTACAGGTGGGAGAAAAGCACTGTCCGTTGGGCGTGAAGATAGCCTGGTCTTCTCGCTAGCTCTGCCACTGACCAGCTGTCTGACCTTGGGCAAACCACCAACAGCCTCTGGGCTCGTTATTCTTGTCCATCAGAAGAGCCAGTGAGACTGAATGGCTTCAAACCCAAGCATTGTCATTGACCTCCCCTGAGAGATCAGGGGCACAGGGTTGTAGGCTCTGCTTGTTTTCAGTCCTTATCCCATTTTTTGCAATTGGTAATTAATTGGTACTAACTACTCCTGAGCAGTTGGCTTGTTCTTTTTCTCTTGGACATGCTGAATAGTGCACCTAAAACAAAGTTGTTATGTTTCCTTCCAGACTTTTGGAAAGCTCAGAGTCTAATTTATGGCTCAATGCATAGGTTATTACTGTACACATATTCAGCTCAAATTTTCTTCCACTCTTATTTTTTTTTTCTTTCTTTGTCCTGGCCTCAATTTATGCTATGATGTTGCATTTTATTCTTGTGGGGAGTATAAATAAATGGCTGTGTGCTGGGAATTCTTATGTGACCCCGCCTGTAAGCTCTTAAAGACCAGGTGTTCATAGGGCTTGTCTATGTGAGCCACTGTAGGTGCCCAGTAAACGTTTCCTGATAGATCTCGGTTTAACATATCGCCATCACTTAAGCATTGAAAACTTTCCATTTTAGTGGTCAAGAGTTGTGTTTGCAGCACCATTAATTTTGTGGCTGAGTTATTCTCTGATTCACATTTTGTACGGCAAAACAGCCAGAGGAAGTCTGGTGAGCCACCTGGCTGGTGAATTTTTTATTTTTAATTTTGTAGAATTTGTCTTTGAGTAGATTTGAGCTTGTCCCTCATCCTCAAAAGGCCTTTGGTGAGTGAAGCCATATTTACTGGAATAGTGCAGGTTGGAGGTAGGTTGGACGTTCACTGCTGGACAGTTCACCACTGGTGCCAGCCTTGGACACAGGAGCACTGTCCTTGGGAGGTTCAGGATGATGGAGGGGGTGCATCAGAATCTGTCATTTGTTCTGTGTGGAAAAAATTAGACTGGACAATCAGGTGACTTCATCTTCTCTCACAACTCAAGTGCGAGTGAGCACACTCTTTGACTTTTTCTCCGGCTCCCTTTGCTGTTCACGAGAGACTTGCTGGTTCTCAGTAAGGCATGGGTCCCAGCTGGCTCTGCCTCTTCGATGGCCCAGGAGAGAGAGCGATACTCATCCTTCATCCTGGAGTGTTAGGGGAGCGCCGGAGTTCATGCACCACGAGCACTAGCACGGTGCCTGGCATGCAGCGGACACTCAGTGAATGGTAGGTACCTTCAGGATCCTCTCTTAGAGTGGTTGAGGGTCATATTTGCAACTATTACTTAGTATCCTCTTCTTTTCTTGTCTGTTGGCACTTGGAAAGGGATCCCTTAAGCATTTGTTTTGAGGGGCTGGGTTTGCAGGGCTCCTATTCTGGGCCCCTGGAGAATATCTCTGTAATCCACAGAGAAGACCGAGGTGCCCTTGTTTGTTGAAGGAGCCCCATTGACGTACCTCTCCCAGTCAGGAGCTCTCCGAGCCAGCAGCCTGGTGTTTGTCCTCTCATTGACACGCTGAGGAGGGCACTTCTCATCCTCTGCTCCGTGGGGACTTAATCCAGAGGAAGGCAAGACCCCTGGATGAGGAGGGGCGGTCCTGGGTGTGGCAAGGAAGTTGAGGCTCATGGCTTGCAAGTTTTCTTCTAATGGAATTTCCCATCACTTACTGCCCTGCTGATTTCTGATCAATGAAAATGAAATTGCATCACCTCCTCAGAGGCTCCACGTATGCCTGCTGCTTCCAGCTGTGTCAGTTCCGGTAAAATAATCTCATCAGGCGTGCGAGAGGGTAATAGGAAATAAAAATAAAAACCCACAATTAGCAAGAGGCCTTGCAGCTGAGTAACACTTTCCATCCCAGAGACAGAAAGGGCTGGGGAGTGAATGCTTAGGAAAGATTCCCTTAAAAAAAAAAAAAAAAAAAGTAAGAAATTTTCCAGCCCTTTTCTTCTCCATTATTTTTTTCTCACTTCTCTGACTTCCCCCCACCTCCACGTGAGAATGGTGTAAAATTGTGCACAGGTTTTTCCTGCTGTACTTTTGGGGTCAGTAGAACTTCTGTGTGATAAGCACATGTTGGGGGGGCGGGATTTGTTTTACTGTCTTCCGAGTACTCTGAAGATAGACACCAAATGAATTAATAGGAATTCCAGCTTCTTCTACTGACCTGTGACAAAGAGCCAGATGGTTGGGGGACAGCTTGAAGCCAAGTTAAGTTTAGCGAATAGACTTCTCAGAAACTGGTTCATTTTAATTCCTAGACTTTATGCTTCAGTTACCAGTCCCATTGAGAACAAGACTCCCTCCTCTGCACCATTCCCCGTAGCTCCCGGTGCCGTGTCCTGAATATGAGGCTCTGTTAAAGCGCTTTGTTTGGGCTGAGCCACCCTGCTGTGGAGTGCGATGAACGCTAGGGACATGCCATCCTCAGCACCATCTTGATAAGGTTTGGGGAGGTTGAACACTGCCTCCAGAACATTCTGCCACTGCGTGTGTGAGCCTGTAAAATCATGGGGTCCAGCTTAAAGAGGAACTGAGGCCAAAGAAACCAGGATGGGAAATACAAAGGGCTGGTGAGGATGTGGGAAACCTGTTGGATCACCTGCGAGGAGTCAGTGGAAAGCAGATCCTGTTGTCTCTTGTCAACTTGACAACATCACACAAGAAGAAATGCTTGTGTGTAGGCCAGAGCTTCCGTGGTTTTGGCAGTTTCTCATAGGCTCTTTGAGGGACAGCATGCTCTTTATTCCAGGGGTGAAAATCCTGGGCTGTCGGGAAACAGTCAGTCTCAAACATCCCTAATGTTCCTTTAATTGGTGACTCCCATGTGGATTGAGGACAAGACTCTGAGAGGGATTAGCACGGCTAGAGGATATGGTAGGATGATCTGAAGTGTGGGGGCCACGGTGTCCTCGGTGCTATAGGGTTTCAGGGCAATTGCTCAGCCTGCCAAACCGTGTGTTGCAATAGCTGAACTCTGTGTTTAAATGCAGTGGACGTCAGAGGTCATCACTGACCATATCTGGCTAATAGGAGGACAGATTCTGGCAGTAGAGCCGGAAGACTGGAACAAGGGAGCAGCCACCTGGGTAATTGTCTGGATAATTGAGTGAATCCACAGCCACATGAAGGGCTGAGTCTGTCCCACCAGTGACCTGACCACTGCCATCCAAGCTCTTACTCTGCATGTCTGGACTCTAATGGGAACAAGCTAGTAGGAGTCTGTATTGATAGGAGGGATACTGTATATATTGTAGGCAATAAATATGTGTGTGAGTGAATAAAAATCATTAGAGCAACCAGTGGGGTGTGCATAGGAGCTAGTGGAGCCAGAACCCCAGTAACCTCTTTATTCTTATGGCCTAAGGAGTTGGCCCCATGAACTGACCAGGTTGGAGTCCCCCAGTCTTAGCGTGGCTTGACGTGGGAATCTCTTGCAGTTTCCGCAACTTTTTCTTGTTCAGGCACTGTCCAGAACTCGAGCTGCCGGCTGGAAGTTTTAGTGGGGCCAGCAGAGTTCTCGGGGCAAAAAGAGAGCAGGTGCCACTTCAGAAGGGAAGCTGAAGTTCTGCAGGTTAACATGCATTTTTCATAGGTTTGTGTGTTTGCACAGATACGCTTCTCATCTCTTAGACACTTAGCACAAGGTCTTGATCTACATTGATCACATTTTATGACTTGAACTGGCAATTCCCCTCCAGGGATCAGCGCTAACCAGGGTGTTCAGGAAGCCATTAAGGAAAAATATGTAACCACACTCGTCCCCAAACTCAATTGTTCGGTCTTAGCAGTGCTTGGAGAAGAGACGTTCAGGCGTAATTAACCCAAGTACCATTTAGCGTGGCCATGGCGATTCTTCACAGTAACTGTTGACCCCAAAGCAGCGTTTGGAGCAGCAAGAAGAGAAAGACCATCTGAGCCATTTTTGCTGAGTTTGTGAGGGTGGAATTATTACCCACAGTCACTTGGTTCTTTGGGCGGCTTCCGGAAGGTTAAACAAGTGCAAAGTCTTGGATCCTTGTACTGGAAGAAGAAAATTTCCTTTGTTGTTTTGCCTAATTCCGAGGGCCACTCTTTGAAGTGGCCAGTGGTAAATATGTCTCCATCTCTTTTTCTTGATTAAAAGTAACAGTGCAGATAATGGGCTTCCTAATTGCCATGTGGGATGGAGAAGGGCCTGTGAAGAATAGGACACATAATTAAGTTTTACTCCGCCCACCACCCTACTGAGTGTTAGGCTTTGGAATTTGAAAGCCCTTCAAACACAGCCTGGGGGAACAGAGTCTGCATCCTCTCCAGTCCCTCTCAAAGCCTCCACAGTCCTGGTGTCTGTGTTGTTCCACTTTGCCTTAAGGAAGGGAATTGAAATTGAAATAACTCCGTGGGCCCACTAGGGTTTGAGGACTACCCAATATGAAATATGTTCTCAAATCTTCAGTTTTGTATTGTAAAACGAAGCTATTGAGGAGGAAATTCTGTGTTGGAATCACCATCCACAGCGTACCCACCAGATAGCCGTTTGGAGAGATCCTTGGAAAATACAGCCTGGAGCGGTACCTAGGGGCACCTCTCACCAGCCAAGGCACACCCCTCCTAAGGCACGGGGAAGGCCCCGTGGGGAAGTTTGGCCTTTGTGTGGTGATCCTGCTCCCTCTTCAGGCCCTTGCCTAAGGTGGGGCCTTCCAAAGCCCCGTCCTGCTTTACTCATTGGTGCCTCTGGCTCCCTGCTGCGTGAAAAGCTGTTTATGCTAACGAGCCAGGGCAGATCTGAAGAACTTGCTGTGCCTGCGCTGGTGAGGGGCTGCGCGCGTGTGCATGTGTGTGTGTTGCCCCATTAATGAGCCTTCGAAAGGCAGCCCTTGTTTGTTTTGTCATGGTGCCAATTCTGGAGCCCTGTGCCAGAGTGCACTGGGATGGTGAGCCCACCGTGTGGCCTCCTTCCTGCTGGGAAGAAGACACTCCTTTGTCAAGGATTCCTTTGGGAGATGCCTGTTGAGGGAGACTTTCCTTCCCCAGGGCTGCCTCTCACCTGGCCCTTATGGGCTTTCGCCATTGTCCTGTGCACAACAGGTGGAGTTACTAGAGAGCATGTTTTTTTCTCTATCCAGAAAAGTTGGATGGGGTTTCCCAGGTGCTGCCATGGGACCAGAAAAATCAAGCAGCTGTCAGAGGTTACTCGTTTGTTCCTCTATGGATTAGATCTGTATAAAAGAAAGCTGAAGGCCCATTGTCTGCTTCTACCTGCATTCCTGAAATAAGTGCCAAGAAGGAAGGGAGAGAGGGAGGGAAAAAATCTGCCCCAGTTTGGTTTCTCCTGGGTATGTGCGGCCTTGAACTACAAGTTATTCATGCTATTCAAATGAACTGTTCTGCTAAGAACTACCTAAATAAGAATTCAGGAAGCCTAGCAGACTCAGTTAAACCGGTGAGTGTGGCTTTGATAACCCTTTCCATGAGGCAGAAACCCCAGAAGTTCAACTGTGTGTAGTCCGGACCTGATCCCCCCTCATCCCCTCAACAGAATTGTATTAGGGATTTGCATGGCTTCTTGGATTCCTGTTCCACTGACCAACTATTTAAGATGGCTGGAACAAGGCTGACTTTGTAGACTTCAGACCCTCTGTAATGCGGGATTGGAGATGATAATTCTAATGCTGTAAACCCACAAAATACTGAAATACTCAGGAATCATACCCGAACCTCAGAATTAGGATGTTGGGTCTTGAGTGGTTAATTATATGTGATGTTGAGATCAGCATGCTCCCATTAATGTTATTTAAGATACCTCCTTAAGAAAGTGTGCCGTTAAGCAAGTTTTTTGTCCATACCGCTTGCTCAGCACTGTGCTAGGAGACAGACGAACAGAAATATAAGCTGATTTTTGCCCTCAAGGAGCTTCTGGTCAAGTTGTAGAGATTAGAACAAAGGAAGTGAAAGCAGGAGAGATTGTTCTCCAGACAGCGTGGTGATGATCGCTGTAGGTGTGCAGAGAAGAGAGAGGCCTCTGTGGGCCTGAGTGATAGCGGGGATGTCATTGCCCACGTGGGACCTGAGCTTATGCTTCTTAAAGGACATCCAAGGTTTGGATACATGTTGAGGAAGAGAAGGGACATCCAAGGGGCTTGGGCTGCAGGAGCCAAGGTGAGAATGTGGAAGAATGTGGAGATGATGGGTAGGAGACCCTCTTGCTAGGGGGAAGTAAGGGTGCTGATTGAGTAGTAGTGTGGGGGTGGAGTTTAGAGAGCGTGTAAACCCATCTGCAGACTGTAAGTTTTAGAATATTTTGGCAGTTGGTTCTTGCATGGGAAAGGCACCTGAGGAATATAACATTGGGAAGACTAGAGTGACCCTCCCTTTCTGTGTTCTGAAACCAAAGCTGGCACCCAGAGTTCCATCTGTCGAGACCAGGGTGGTCAGTGAGGGGCAGTTCCATTTGGACATGTTGAGCCATGCAGAGTGTTGAGTGATGGAAGGCTAGCCACTTTAGAGATATCTTGTGGTCTAGGGAAAGTATGAGAGACGTATTCAAGTGATACGTCAGGAATGGAAAATTTTGTTTTGGGAGTCAACTCGTAATTTCAGTAATTGAAACCACAGAAGTAGTTAAGGTAGTTGATGTACAGAGATAAGAGCAGCGAGCCAAGGGGGAAAAAGTGTGATGATGGGAGAACAGAGAGGAGGGGTTTCTGTGGGTTAAAGTCAGAGGGAATGCTATCAAATAAGCAGAAAAGAGCTGTGGGATCGGGAAGGGGGGGCAACAACGTAAAGTTCGGGGAGATGGAAAGAGAGCCAGGAAACTATGTCAGAGAAGCACAAGGGGGAGAAGATTTCAAGGTGTTATGGTCAGCAGTTTTGAATGCAGGGGAGATTGATGATGAAAATAGAGGAGGAAAAACCATTGGCCTCCATGAGGAGGGCATTGGTGACCTCAAGGCCTTCTGACCCACCTGAAGCGATGTCCAGCCCTTTCCTCCAAGGTGGAGCCTTGTCACTGTGCATCTTCACTAAGCCCCACAGTTGGTTCCAGTGCCCAGCAGAGCTTGAGAACTGTTGATGCAGAATAGCTTTCTGTAAACACAGAGAGGAGGGCGGACTCACCTGGCCTTCTAGGATTAGTGTTGAGGAAGTGGCACGGGGACAGAGTCCACTTGTTGAAAGAAGCCGAGATCCAAGGGAAGGACGGAGAACATTGACCCAGCAGTGTCCGTGGGTCACACTCTTATCCAGGAGCCCATGGGTTTGTGGAATATGGTAGAGAGTTGAGTGAGAGGGATTACCAGGAAAATCCTATAAAGCCCTCTTTGTTTTTTTTTTTAAAGATTTTATTTATTTATTTTTAGAGAGAAGGGAGGGAAGGAGAGAGGGAGAGAAAGAAACATCAATGTGTGATTGCCTCTCGCACCCCCCCCACTGGGGACCTGGTCTGCAACCCAGGCATGTGCCCTGACTGGGAATTGAACCAGCGGCCCTTTGGTTTGCAAGCCCGTGCTCAATCCATTGAGCTATACCAGCCAGGCCCTATAAAGCCCCCTTGTTAATATTCAGGGAAAGGACAATGCACCCCCGTGTAGAAATAACAGGGAATCCACACAAGAAATAAAAATTGCCCATAAGTATCTGCAGATGGGTTCTTTCTTGCTGGCAAAAAATGAGTTTAAATGAGATATGATTTCTTGCATGCCAAATCAACATTTAAAAAATAATAATACACACTATTGATGAAGGTACGGGCATGCTGACACACAGGTGCCAGGGTGAGCATCAGCCAGAAGGACTTCCCTGGAGGGCAGTTTGGCATATGCTAAGGAGCCTTAAATATTCCTAGCTTTTGAGCCAGTAATTTTATTGGCTCAAAAGCTAGGAAGGCCACAAATAAGAGCCTAGGTTTTAGAGTAGCAAGGAAGGCTTACCTGGTTGGAAAGGCTGACTTAGCTAGTATGTGACTTTTATAAGATACTTAACCCTCTAAGCCTCAACTTCCTCATCTGCAAAATGGACTGTTTTGAGGATCAAGTGAAATAACGCGTATTTGAAAGTGCTTAGAAACATGCCTGGCCCGAATACGTGGGTAGTAATGGAACTCTACTTACTTTTATTAGTTATTTTGTTAATTATATACACACAAAGATTTACAAGAGTTTATTGCAGCTTTCACAGCAAAATATTAAGTATTGCCTCAACCCACTAATAGAATTTAGTGAAATTATGCTGTGTCCCTAGGATGCAGTATCTATGTAGCCGTCAGTTCTAACTTACGAAGAATACTTAATGTCATGGGAAAACTTCCCTGCTAAATTAAGTTACAAGGGCAGTCCACATGCGGAGCAGTGTGGTCTGAGGTTGGTAAAGAAATCTGTGACCATAGACGTGCAGAGAGAGGAAAAAATCAAAATCTACCTACCCTACCAGTGGCTCTCTGGCTGGTAGAATTATAGGTGATTCTTATTTTAGCTACTGAGTTTTTCGGCACATACCCAATTTTTTTAAAAAATAATAATTTCACACTACTTTAGGAGAAACTGTTCTAAATAAATTTAACATCGTGAGATGCTGGATTGGAACTGTAACGGGCCAGGTGGCACCTTTTCGCGTCAGCTAGCTTTTGCTCTGCCACCCCACAGCATGAGCAGGGAGATCAGAAATGAGGGGGATGCTGCGGAAATTGGAGGACGTGAAAAGTGTTGGGTTCTGGAAAGGAAGTGTGGAAGTCGTTGGTCAGTTAGTGTGGGAAGGTATCCAGTTTAGCCGGGAAAGCACCAAGGGATGGATGCAGATGGGGTGGGTGGGCCACACCCCTGCCAGCTGGAGGGGCTGTGGGTGCACTAGGGAAGTTCGGGTTGCTATGTTTGCTGAAAGGAGGTGCTCCTTCAAACCTGGGAGGGGGAATTGGTGCTTTATGGTGGTTAAGTCCAGGTCAGGAGAGAGCCATTCAGGCCAGTGACGGACAAAGGATGCTGGCCTTCTGTTGTCAGCGTATGGCGGAAAGCCTCAGAGCGAAGGCTTAAATAAGGACCCGAGTGTTGGAATACAAGTACTGGAATACCTGGTTCAGTTGCCCCACATCCTTTTTGAGAACAAGGCAGAGTATAAGTAGTAGCTGGGTGGTTTTGCTTTTTATTACTGTACCCACAGCTCTGGTCATTGCTGAACTATGGGTGTATCTACACAGATAGCAAAAAATTCTGCTCCCCGAAATATCAGCTCATCTCTTCCAACACCTACAGACCGGGTTCCTAGACCCGGCTCCGTGTCTGATCTCACACTCCCTCCTCTTCCCCTTCATGACTCCACTGTAACCAGAATATCGTGGTGGTTGTGGGTTCCCTGCAGAATGGACTGAGCCAGCACTTTTCACTTCCAGGCTGATTTATGTTCTCGCTGGAAAGAGCACAGATGCACTTATTAGCAAACACGCAGCCCAGGGCCTGACGATTCTTTGGGCCTTCCAGGCAGAGGACCTCCTGCAGCACGAGGGTTCTGCTCAAGCACGTGTGTGTTCTCTGACCTTGCCATAGTTACAGAATAATTCTTAGGGCTACTGGAAAATTGCTGCCAAGCGGATGGAATCTCACCCACTGATGGTTTAACACTTACTGACTTGTATGCAGCAGTACACAGATACAGTTATTGTGCAAAGCACCAGGTAGCATTGGACGTGGTTCTTCAGTGGAGTCTCAGCTAAACAGATGAGGGCATTACTTCTCCACCTCTTGAATGAGGTTTCTACTTATCTGAGAATCTGGGTTGCCTTTCTTTTTAAGGAGGTAGGGATGGTTTCTTCGTTGTTGTGGACTTTTCTCTGATATGTTTTAGTGCTGATTGAGCAATGCTCACCCTCTGTAGGTTGTCGGGTTCTTCTTTTCTATGGTGGCTGCCCTTGTCCTTAATTTAGAACTGCTTTCACCAACTTAGGGAAATCTGAGTCAGCATACGGATGTCTCGGGTCAGAGTCTTTCAGCGTTGTGTTACTTGAAAATCTACTCAAGTTAGGATGGCCACTTGCCTTCTCCAGCCAGAGCGTTCTATCTAGAATCTCTTGGCTGAGGAATGAAGACGAGTTTTCTGTCATTGCCTGTCTTTACCTCCCTCCTTTCCTAAAGCTGTGCCAGCCGTGAATTTCACGTGAAGGTAAGGGCACGGGAATCAGGGTGGGTTGGCTATTCATATGCCTTTGGTGGTCCAGGATATAGAGTTCTTACACTGGACATTATCTTTTTCTTTTGACATAATTTCAGATGTACAGGAAAGTAGTAAGAGAACAAAGAATCCTCATACCCTTTTTCCAGACCCCTTCCACACGTTAACATTTTTCTTGTTTCTAGCTGTCTGTGTATGCACACATGCACACACAGTTTTTTCCCAAACCATTTGAAAATTTGTGCCCCTTCACTTCTAAATATATCAGTGTGAATTTCTTAAAAACAAAGACATTCTTCTATGTGACCACACTACAGGTATCAAAATTAGGAAATTAACATGTATAATACTATGATTGTCCCATGTACAGACTGTATTCAGATTTTGCCTGTTGTCCTAATGATGCCCATTACAGGAAGAGACAATCTCAGGTTATGCTTGACGCATCTCTCCAGTCTCCTTTAGTCTGGAACAGTTCTTCAGGCCCTCTTTCTGCGCTCCACCATACTCACGTGTCTGAACAGCATGGGTGTGTCTAGCCTGTCCTCAGTTTGGATTTGTGCAATGTTCCCTCACGATTAGATCCAGGTCTCGCATCGTTGGCAGGAATGCCAGGGAAGGGATGTTGTGTTCTCAGTGCACCCTCTCAGGAGGCACATGATGTCCGTCTCATTCTCCGTGATCTTAACTTGGATCACGTGGTTAAGGTGGTGACTGCCAGGTTTCTCTGCTGTAAAGTTACCATTGTCCCTTCTGTAAATAGTAAGTGTTTCGTGGGGAGACGCGTTGAGACTTTGTAAATATCCTGTTTACTACTACTAAGACTCTCATCGCTCAGTTTTGGTATCCATTGGTCCTTTCCTGAATGGGTTTTATCGTGGTGGTTACCAAGTGGTGATTTTCTAACTCCATAATTCCCTCTGCATTTGTTATTTGGGTTTCTACCCTAAAAAGAACTTTCCTGTCTCTCACTTCAAAAAAATTTATAAAGGTATGGAAGTATGGATTTTTATTTCATGCTTTGGGTTGTAATCCTTTACTTTCATTTTATTTTCTTGCTCAAACTGTCCCAGGTTCAGGCATTGGGAGCCCCATTTAACTTGTTCCTGTGTTCTTTCGACACCTTCTGATCATTCTCAGAGCACAGCCTTGTGCTCTGGCTCAGGAAGATGCTTCAGGCTCATCTTGCAGTCTGTCCGCCCCAGCCCAAGAATTGTCCATTTCTCCAAGGAGCCCTGGTGCCATTTAGTTCCAGAGGGCTAGACCAGGCATTTCTTCAACTCAGAGAAAAAGAAACAGAGTGTGTTCAGGGATCACCATTTTTCTTCTCGAAGTGTTAGTATTTCTCCCAATATCTGAATCTCCTTCGTAGTTTGACGAAGCACCTATTACATCTTGGGTGTGGGGGATACAGAGATGAATGAGACGGCGAACCTGCTCTCAAGCCACTCACGGCATCAAGGCAGAGACAGACCAGTCACCAGATAATTACGGCAGTGTGATAACCCCCAAATTGCAGTGTGTCGCCATGTGCCAAATTACTGTGGGGTCACGGAGGAGGAGGTTTAAAGCTGATTGAGTAACCGGGCTGATAACCCAGGAATGAAAAGCATCTTCCCCTCTTAGAGGGTGGAGAGGCTGCCTGACGGGGCTTCCTGGCCACGACCAGATCCCCTGTTCCATCCAGGAAACCAGGGATTGCAGTATTTCACCAGCGTCAACACTCCGTTTGGGAACTTGCGTGATCTTGAGAAAGATTTTCACTTATATTGACCAGAACTCTAATTCTTAATACATTTCCCACATTACTCTTAGTTAAACCCTGAAGCTAGGTGGAAGACAGGTAACTAAACCTCATGATAGGTGGCAGGCAATGAGACCTCTCCTTTCTGCATCCCGGAGCTGGTCGTGGTCGGCCATACTGACCACTCTCAGGTTCTTGGTCGGTGCCCTTCTTACGCGATTCCCCCAAGTGGAGCGTGAGGCTCTTCGTGCAGACAGAGGAAATGACGGGGCTGCGGACCTAGTCAGTTTCTACAGGACCTGCAGCCGGAGGTCACATTTACGTCTGGCTGCCGTACCAGTGCTGGGCTTCCGCTGAATTTGAAGTAAAGTAACACTGCCAGGTATTTTTTGCATGAATTCCTGTTAATCCAAGTCTCTTCCATCCTCTGTTGATTTTACTGATTGCCTGAATGTAAACACAGGACTTCCTATTTATTCTTTCAAAATCTCATCTTGTTCATTTGAGCCTGTTGTTCCAACTTGTCGAGATCTTTTCTTCAAAGTCTTAATTCCACCGTTTAGCATATTAGTTAGTCTTCTTCGCTTTATGTACTTTACAAATTGGTGGGTGTGCTTGGGCTTTCCCCTCAATTTGTTGATTTAAATGAAGGGAACCAGGGATAAGACAGAATTTTGAGGCATGTCACCGGCCCACTGATTCTTGAGTGGATACTGCTGGTAATGGCATTCATCAGCTATAACATTCCACCTGCTCTTTTTTTTTTTTTTGGTTTTATCTGAAAGGCATTTTGCTATCCTGGATACAAAGAAATGGTAAACTTTAAGATATATAATTAAAATCAAACAGTACTCTCTACTGCATTTCTCAGCTCATTGAATGTAAGTAAAGCTATATTTCAGTATATTTTATGTGGATTTTCTTAGTGAATCTACAACTAATTCCTCAGGACTATCTTTTTTTCTTTCTAGATTCTATTCAGCAATTCTTTAGTCTGTTCTCAAACTGTGAGGAGCTTGCAATATATAATCTACAACATATCCTTTTTAATCTAATATCATTACTTTATCCAAAATGATATATACACCTACACTCTTTCCCCTTCTCTTGCTTTATATTATTTCTGAGTACTTTTCATCACTTAATGTTTTATTTGTTTGGCATTCTCTCCCTGATAAGAATAGAGATTGTGACCTGTTTTGTGTTGATTCTCTAGCATCTGACACATAGTAGGTGCACAGTAAATATTGAACGAATGAATTCATGAACAAATTAATATGTTTTTTGATCTACAGCAGAAGTCCCCAACCTTTTTGGCACCAGGGACTGGTTTCATGGAAGACAGTTTTTCCACGGAGGGGTGGCCAGGAGGCAGAGCACAGGTGGTAATAAGACCAAAGCTTTGCTCACTGGTCGGCCATTCACCTCCTGCTGTGCAGCCCAGTTCCTGACAGGCCACGGACCAGCACCAGTCCATAGCGTGCGGGTTGGAGATCTCTGATCTGTGGTGTCTGGAATCTGCCCTTTTTTCCTTAAAAGGGGACCCCCCCATACAGTTTGTTGCAACAGCTTCTCCCACCCCATTGACCCCTCTCTGCTGTGTGGGACATACCCAAGTAAAGAAACCCATTTTGAACTCTCCTCTCCTCACCACTGTCAAGCAAAAAGGGTTTTGTGTGAATTGGCAATGTTCTTTTTCATAGCAATTCCGGCATCTCTTAGGAATAG
This sequence comes from Macrotus californicus, assembly GCA_007922815.1. NCBI lineage: Eukaryota > Metazoa > Chordata > Mammalia > Chiroptera > Phyllostomidae > Macrotus > Macrotus californicus. Next base: position 45,752 of record VMDR010000782.1, on the reverse strand, counting down.
CCCCTGGGTGCATGAAAATTGAATGTGAACTCACGTTAGATGTAAGGACATTCTAGAGTTCTCTTCGAGCACTAGACATTAAAGGAAAACATGGTAGAGTGGCTAAGAACACAGACTCCACACAGCCAGACTGTGGTTTTGCTGTTCAGACTGCGTAACTTGGGCAGCCTCAGTTTTCCCATCTTTAAAAGGGGCATAAAAATAGCATTGACCTCACTGAGTGCTTATGAGCATCAGGGTGGTGCTGTCCCTCAGCGTGATGCCTAACTCACGAAGGGATGTCTTCTCTTGTGATGGTTTTAGCTTCAAAAAGCTTTGGGAAGCAGAGGCACTATAGCCTCACCTCCCAGCAGTTGCTGTTGTAAAAATGCTGATATAAACCTCACGTATTTCCATATGCGGACTTTTATATACTTTATTCACTTAGCACCCCGGGTGATCGTTTTCTTACTCCCTGAAATAGTTTATTTTAAAAAATGATATTTTATAGCATCCCTTGGAACTCTGTGCACTGTAATTTACTTAGAGAGTCCCTTGTTTTGCCAGATTATTATTTTTTTCTGTTGAATAATTTTATATCTCTATGGATATCTTGGGTTGTTTCCTACAATGGGGGGCTTGCTGAATTAAAAGGCATGTGCATTTTTGAGGCTTTCAGTACCTATGCCAAGTTGCCCACAAGAAGGTGGGAGCAGCCGACAGCCCTCCGGCAGGACAGCGAGCAGAGGGCAATGGCATCGCCTGCCCGCAAGTTCACTTCTCTCTGGTGGTGATGTGTGGGCTCTTCACGGGCAACAGTTTCTCGCCGTCTCAATTCTCTCTTTGTTTTTCTTCTTGTCCCCTTTGTTTCCTTTCTTGGTTTTCTGCCAAACAGCCTCTTGTGAAAGGACCGCCTAATTAACCCTGTGCTAATTAACAATTTAAGATTGCACAGTGCGACTGTTCATGTTTAATTCTCCAGGAGCTAGAGCAACAGCAGGAGCCCCCTCCCCTTCCTAATGACTGCACCGCTTCCCCCCCGCCCCAGCTTCCCTGTAACTGTTGCATTGAACTCAGTCCTGCTTCCTTACAGGGATGTGATAAAACTGTCCCATCACAGCATCTCAGTTGAAAGAGGGACATGGATGACATTGTTAATGGGGGACCTCGGAGTCACCTGGAGTTTTATCATTTTAGGCAATGTTTGAAAAATAAAGAGCGATATTTGGGAAGATACAGGGAGCTTTACAGATAGGTTCCAAGGAACAGGAAAAGGAGTAGGGGTTGGGAGTTCTAGATGATGCTGGAACTTTTCTGTGTAAGAGTCCTCACATGGCAGATTTAGCACTAAGCAGAGCGAATACAGCACCTAGGTCACTCCTGTCTTTTCCCTTTGACTCTTATAGGAGAGATGTGCTCTGCGGAAAAAGTAGCTGAATTCTTAGCTGCCCCCCGCCCCCACAAGTGTTGAGTGCAGTGTTGGTGGTCATGAGTAGAATGCATCTATATTGAAGGGAGTTTGGGGGTGTGAGAGGCTGAAGAGGAGCAAGTTGCAGGAAGGGTTGAGGGTTTGTGATGTGTGAGCTGGCCCTGGCAAGTGAAGGATGAGGAGGGGGCCCAGTGCCGGGAGTGGAGGGTAGTAGGGCCAGAACAGGGTTGCTGGCGGGGCTGCGAGAGTGTGGGGACCCGCCAGGTTCCCAGGCTGCCCTCTGTAACTGAAGATCATTGATTTTACGGGAAACTGTGTTTACAGACAGAGTGCTGATCGACCTGCCGAGTTGACTTCTGCCTCCTTAAGTAAGAACTACCTTTTTCTTATTGACTGGCTGATAAACAGCGTGAAAGGGACGGCCAGCCGGGTAGGAGAGTGGTGGACGGCCTGAGGTCCTTGAGCTGAAGGGCTGGGCTATTTAAGAGATTTTTCATCTCTGTGTTCTGACCCCTTCTGGTCCATCCCCATCCCTGCACCTCCCAGGGACTGCCGAAAGAGCCCAAGACTGACCCTGCCTGGTCACCTGGCAGTACAGGTACAAAGCGTGGGCAAGTTGGCAGTCAGGTGAAGATGTTGCAGAGCAGATGTGCCTCATCTGAGGGTCACGTGACAGTGCAGATTCTGTTCAGGGGTCGGGCTGAGAGTCTGCGTTTCTCACAGGCTCCCTGGTGAAGATAACACCCCTGGTCCCTGATCCATGCTTTGCTTAGCCAGGTTGTAAAAAGTCCTGCCTGTCCTGGCCAGCATGCATTGAAAGGAAGCCCAGAGCAGGCAACTTAGACCCTGAGGTGGGATTCTTCTTTCCCACCAAAGCCTTAGTGAGCTGTCAGCCCGTGTGACTAAGGAGTCTCCCACGTGTCCCCTCTCATGGGGCTAGTGTTGCTACCCATGGGGTCATGTGTCTTTCAGGGGTGGCCACAATGTCATTCATTCTTGACACCCTTTGCTTGGAAATAGTAAACAAAGTTAGGTGAGTTTTTAAAAGTCCCAACCCTTTAAGTGAGTGATTTGTGGAGGAAGAGGAGGAAGAAAACAGCAAGAAAAGCCCACCAATTAATTGGTGCAGCTTGCAGGTTTCTCGGGCCCAGCCCCGGCTGGAGAGGAGATTGGCTTTGCTGTCGATACCCAAGTCCCTGGTGAAGCATCAAAGCTGTTCTCCTTCATCAGCCGTGGCCTCCCCTTCCCGCATGTTCCTGTAACTTACCAAGCATTTATGACATTGATTTTACAATCGGGCTGTTAACCCTCCCGCCCCTTCAGGCCTGCCAACCTTTTTGGCCTGAGCTGTCAATCAGGCGCACCCTTAAGAAGAGCCACCCTGGCTCCTCACCTGTGTGCCAGCTAAAGCCTTGTGAGGAAGTCCCACCGCATTGGCTGTTTGGTTTGGTTTAGTGTAGCCGTCTTTGTTTAAAATCAACGTGTCGTTTCTCAGACACGCAGAACACTGTCATAACGGAATTTGAGGTGATGAACTGAGAGGTGGAGGGTGTGTGTGTGTGTGTCTTGAACAAAACCTGACACATTCTTCCAAAAAGTTATTTCTCCCAAGGTTTCTGGTGAGCCCGCTTCCCCGTCTTTTCCCGAGGGGGAGCTGTTGGCTCACTGTGCAGTCAAGAATCAAGAAATGAGAAGAGAATGGGAAGATGGGGGCTGAAGGGGGAGGGAGACCAAACCCAGCCAAAACCTCCATCCGCTGCGTATGAATGAGATGGTGGGTGGAGAAGCAGCCAAGTGTTCTCCAGGAAGGAGGCGCTGGGGAGGAGGGTTGCCTGGGATTCGCAGGCTGGGATCAGGCCGCTCGAGGCGTGCGAGGCTCTCAGTTGCCTGTCGGAGCGGCGCCGGGATGGAAGAAATATCCCTGTGATGTTGTTGCCACAGGAGCAGAGCCGCGTGGGTGATCTGATGCCTCCCTCTCCAGGGACGCAGGGTCTCAGAGGGCAAACTCAGCTCAGTGGCACTTTGGAGTCGGAAACGGAAAACGCCCCAGGGCTGAAGGACAGCTGCTTGGGTAGCAACTAATAACTAGGAGGCAGGTGTGGAAAGGGTTGGCCTAGCCCAGCTGCCGTCACTGTTTGCTGCTAAGATCCTTGACAGCCAGCAGTACCCAGCCAGGGGTGACGCTGCAGGAGGGGGAGTCAGCCCACCGAGAGTCTGGGAGGTTCTTCCTAGAAACAGCAGGCTCATGCTTTGCACCTACACACTTTTAGTCTGAAGCCAGCTGAGTCACAAGCAGGGGCGTCCTGCTGGGTAGGGGGAGGAGGTGGGAGTTCGGGGATCTGCCTTCTCTGTTTCACAGTGTTTGGGGTGGCATGGGGCCTATTTGAAGATTTTTGTGCCTCAGTTTTGCTGCTTGTAAAATGGGACGATGCTTCCCAGACCACGATAGGATGAATGCCCCCAGGGAGGCTTTGCAGGGCATGTTCGGGCCTGCACATGTGCTCTCTGAGCTGTGCAGCCCTCAGTCGCTTTCCCTTGAACTTCTCAGACCAGAAACATGGTCAGTCAGTCAAGGCAAGAGCAGCAACTTCACCTCTACATCAGTTAGCACAGGTTTACCGTTCCTGTTCTGGGGGTGCAAAGGCTTCCTCCTCGCATCCGTCCCTCCCCGGTGTTCCCTGACCCATAGACAGCTGGGACAGCCCACCGTGATGTTGTGTTGGCTGTATGTATGTGGTAGGGCTGCCCTCTGTGTCCTTGGTGGGGCCTGGTGAGGTGACCTCCTCCCCCACTGGGGCTGTCACCCGGCCTGACGCTAGCAATGTGCTCTCAAAGAACAGAAATTCCAACTGGTCTCCAGGGTTAGAGCAGCCAACAATCTGAAGACAAAAAGGGAATCTCCTGATGCCCCTGCCCTATGCTCCCTGCTCCTGGCACGGACCCTGGCCCCGACGCCTGGGGTGCTACCTGCCCTCTGCACGTTGGACGGCATGGGCCCCTGCGGTCCCTGTTGTGGGTGTGGACAGAAGCCTGTGAGAGTGCTCCGTGCGGGACCTCAGCCTCGGCCCTCCTAACCTCTGTCCTTTCTCTCTCTCTTCCCCCTCTCTCTCTCTCTCTCTCTCTCCTCTCCCCCTTGCCTCCGCTCCTCAGGTCCGATCCGTACTGGGTGCAATGAAAGCTCCACGCAGGCCTTACCATGGAAGGCTGTGACTCGCCTGTCGTCTCGGGGAAGGACAATGGGTGCGGTGTCCCTCAGCACCAGCAATGGACTGAACTCAACAGCACCCAGCTCCCCGACAAACCCGGCAGCATGGAGCAGTCCACGAGCGAGAACCACGGGCCCCTGGACAGCCTGAGGGCCCCCTTCAATGAGCGCCTCGCAGAGAGCACCGCCACGGCCGGCCCCGCCGCCGAGCCCGCTGGCAAGGAGGTCAGCTGCAACGAGTGCTCGGCCTCCTTCGCCAGCCTGCAGACCTACATGGAGCACCACTGCCCCGGCGCGCGCCCCCCCCTGCCCCTGAGGGAGGAGAGCGGGAGCGACACCAGCGAGGAGGGGGACGAGGAGAGTGACGTGGAGAACCTGGCTGGGGAGATAGTCTACCAGCCGGACGGCTCGGCGTACATCGTGGAGAGCCTGAGCCAGCTGGCCCAGAGCGGGGGCGCCTGTGGCAGTGGCAGTGGGCCTCTCCCTTCGCTCTTTCTGAACTCTCTCCCCGGTGCGGGGGGCAAACAAGGGGACCCTTCTTGTGCTGCACCAGTCTACCCACAGATCATCAACACTTTCCACATAGCCTCATCCTTCGGGAAATGGTTTGAGGGCCCAGACCAGGCTTTCCCGAATACCTCAGCCCTGACGGGGCTCAGCCCTGTCCTGCACAGCTTCCGCGTTTTTGACGTGAGACACAAAAGCAACAAGGATTACCTGAACAGCGACGGCTCGGCCAAAAGCTCCTGCGTATCCAAAGATGTTCCCAACAATGTGGACCTGTCCAAATTCGATGGCTTTGTGCTCTACGGCAAGAGGAAGCCCATCCTGATGTGTTTCTTGTGCAAACTCTCCTTTGGGTACGTCCGTTCCTTCGTGACCCACGCGGTGCACGACCATCGAATGACCCTGAGTGAAGACGAGCGGAAGATTCTTAGCAACAAGAACATCTCCGCCATCATCCAAGGGATTGGCAAAGACAAGGAACCCCTTGTAAGTTTTCTGGAACCAAAAAACAAAAACTTTCAGCACCCTTTAGTTTCCACAGCTAACCTCATAGGTCCCGGACACAGTTTTTATGGTAAATTTAGTGGCATTCGAATGGAAGGGGAGGAGGCCCTCCCAGCTGGCTCTGCAGCCGGCCCCGAGCAGCCCCAGGCTGGTATCTTGACCCCCAGCACCCTCTTGAACCTTGGCGGGCTCACGAGCTCGGTCCTGAAGACCCCCATTACCTCAGTCCCCCTGGGGCCTCTGGCCTCCAGCCCTACCAGACCCTCAGAGGGCAAGGACTCTGGGGCAGCAGCAGGAGAGAAGCAAGAAGCGGGCGATCCAGACTGCTTCTCCGAGAAAGCAGAGCCAGCCGAGGAGGAGGCAGAGGAGGAGGAGGAGGAGGAAGAGGAGGCGGAGGAGGAGGAAGAGGAGGAAGACGAGGAAGATGAGGAGGAGGAGGACGAGGGTTGCAAAGGACTCTTTCCAAGCGAGTTGGACGATGAGCTGGAGGACAGGCCCCACGAGGAGTCTGGGGCCGCGGCAGGTAGTAGCGGCACAAAGGACCTTGCTCTCTCAAACCAAAGCATTTCTAACTCCCCCTTAATGCCTAATGTGCTCCAGACGCTGTCAAGGGGCGCAGCTTCTACTAGTTCTAACTCTGCTTCTTCCTTTGTTGTCTTTGACGGTGCGAACAGGAGGAATCGTTTAAGCTTTAACAGTGAGGGCGTCAGGGCCAATGTGGCAGAGGGCGGCAGGAGGCTGGACTTTGCTGACGAAAGTGCCAATAAAGACAATGCCACAGCACCAGAACCAAATGAAAGCACAGAGGGTGACGATGGGGGCTTTGTCCCCCATCACCAGCACGCTGGCTCCCTCTGCGAGCTTGGGGTTGGGGAGTGCCCCTCGGGGAGCGGCGTGGAGTGCCCGAAATGTGACACGGTCCTGGGCTCCTCCCGCTCGCTGGGCGGCCACATGACCATGATGCATTCTCGTAACTCGTGTAAGACACTCAAGTGCCCCAAGTGCAACTGGCACTATAAGTACCAGCAGACACTGGAGGCACACATGAAGGAGAAGCACCCGGAGCCGGGGGGCTCCTGTGTCTATTGCAAAAGCGGGCAGCCCCACCCTCGGTTGGCACGAGGGGAGAGCTACACGTGTGGTTACAAGCCTTTCCGCTGTGAGGTGTGTAACTACTCCACGACTACCAAAGGCAACCTCAGTATTCATATGCAGTCTGACAAGCATCTCAACAACATGCAGAATCTGCAGAACGGAGCGGGGGAGCAGGTCTTTAGTCACACAGCCGGGGCAGCGGCCGCAGCTGCTGCGGCCGCGGCTGCGGCGGCCAATATCAGCAGCTCCTGCGGGGCCCCCTCACCCACAAAACCAAAAACCAAACCCACCTGGAGATGTGAGGTGTGTGATTATGAGACCAACGTGGCTAGGAACCTCCGCATCCACATGACCAGCGAGAAGCACATGCATAACATGATGCTCTTGCAGCAGAATATGACCCAGATTCAACACAACCGCCACCTGGGCCTCGGCAGCCTGCCCTCACCCGCCGAGGCCGAGCTTTATCAGTACTACCTGGCCCAGAACATGAACCTGCCCAACCTGAAGATGGACAACACTGCCTCGGACGCCCAGTTCATGATGAGTGGATTCCAGCTGGATCCCTCCGGGCCCGTGGCCGCCATGACGCCTGCTCTAGGTGAGGCTGACTCTGTGTTTGTTTGTCGTATGATGTGACGTAAACTGGGAGAAAACTGAAAATAAGCTGAGGTCCTATGGATTCATTCGGTTGATTATTTTTCTTCTGTTTTGTATAAGCTCGAGTGTCTAACAATCCATAATTTTCCTCAAGAATCCCTTGAACTCTGTGTGCATGTGGAAGATTGTATGCATTCAACAGAGACGTGCTTGCACTCCAGTTCCGCAGGCCAGGATTAAAATTTAAGTGTTTCCTCTGGTTTTTGGCTTCTGGTCAACCTTCCTTTCTGTTCCCATTCTTTCTTTCTCTGTCTCTTTCTCAATTTGAAAAATCACCACAATTATCCAAAACTTTTGGATTTCATTAAATATTTATTGAAACTTACAGGAAACTGGGGCTGGAGTTTTAAATAGGAACAATCATCTCTATAAGAAGAACTCGAAACTGGGGCATACTTTTTATTCAGATAACCAAAGGCTGGTTCTGTGCTGAACAGGGAGCCACCCAGAACTTTCTCTCGATTCTCCCACGTATTCACGAGGATCTCAGTGAAAGAGACGTGCTCTTTTCTTTTCTTCTTTTGCATGGGTCGTTGGTGATTAGTATAGTTAGGAATTAAATTGCCCTGGGGCACCATAAGGACTGGTGTGATAGATGAAAATGAATTAGTTCTAAAATTGTACATCAAAGAAAGCTAAGTTTTAATATTAGTAAGACCCTGGTTAATGGAGCTCTGTTGCTATGAAAAATGATCCATGTTGGAGAACGCGAATTGGCTGTGTCCAAACACCAAGTCTTACTGATTGGCTTCATAGATCTAGATTGGGACGAGAGGATAGTATTTGGATGCTGAAAACCACGGGTCTTTACGTACAGAGAACCCTGACCACTCTGGGGTAGAGCTTCTACAGTGAGAAAATGTACAAATGAACTTCATGGGGATCCATGTGATGGTTGGGCCACTCCTGCCCCCCACCTCTGCCTCCAACAGGCTTGTCCTAGTCTCCCCTCCCTGACCCTGCTGACCGCTTGGGACCAGCAGTGATGGCCTGAATTAGCAGCATCCCCTTCCTGGCATGGGAATAAGTTGTTCTCGGCAACATAGTATAAGCGAGTACCTTTATTCTGGCATGGTTTAGGTCCATGCTGGGGGGCCAGGCCTCATCAGTTGGAACAGCTTTATTTGCATGGTGTTTTATTGCTAATTGCTGCTGATGAGTTAACGTTTTATAACATTTAATTTGTTTTTCCTGCTATGCATTTAAATTCGAATCCTTGCTACTTTAATCTTGTTTTCTGTTTCGGAACATTGACCTGTTGATCCTTTATTACCAAGTGATTTGAAGATGTCTTACTGGCTGGGTTGATCGTGAATGCAGAGGAATAAGTTGTCTTATTTGTCCCCAGAGTAAACCACGGGAGGCACAAATGCAAGAAATGGCATCATACTCTAGGACTTTTTTAAAATTTTATATAAAAGCCTATGGGAGTTGGGGTTTTCTAGTCTGGAGATTTAAAATCTGGAGGAGGCAGATCTTGGAGTAAATCAAATATAATGTAGGTGGAATGAAGACACAGAAAATGGATGGGCCGAAGTGAGATCTTTTTAATTACCTTGAAAACCAGTAATTCTGACTTAGGCTTGAATGGAGAGGTAGAGAAATGTTTTGCTTTTACACCAAGTGCCTGAGTCTCATGTATTATGGGAAACTGGCACATGCAAAAGAAATAGAAGAATGAGTCTCTGTGCTCTGGACATACATGGAATATCTGCACAATATTTCTTAAAGAGAATACAGCTCTTGCTTCTGAGGACCTAATCGAGGTCAGCCAAGATGGGCCCTGACTTTCCTGTGGCACCACCTGTCCGAGGAGGTGTGTCTCTGCAAACCTCCCATGTCTGCCTCAGGCCATAAGAGCTGTCAAGATGGAACCAGAGCCAAAAATGCTTTGTGCTGGTGCCTGGCTGGGTGTGGGTACCACAGGGCATATCCAGAGGACTTGTAATTTAAGTTGTTTGACCTCTGTGGAAGCCGCTGTGTACGAATGAGAAGAGCCGTTCTCTCTGCTGCTCTACTGATCTTTCTTTAGGCCGTTGAAAGACGGCTGCAGGTTATCTGTAGGGGAAATATTTTTTTAGTGAAATACCCTCCCGCTCACAAAGTTATTCTCATACTTCCTTTGATAGAACCTCTTTTGTGATTTAAAAAAAAACATGCTGATTCTGGGATTCTTTCTAGAGGCCTTTAAGGAAAGGATCAGCACCATTGGTCTGGTCTGGCTGGATTTGCCACCATTTGCAGACAAGACACACACTTGAGATGATCTCAGTATCTTTCCAAACATCCCTTTACACTCTCAGGTTGAGCACTGATAGCTTGCAGGGGCATCCTCATGTTTTCCAAGTAGCCAGCCGGCCTTAGGGCACCCGCAAAAGGTTTAATAGGCCACCTGCTGCTGCTTTTGAGTCTAGAAGGTGTTTTTTTCATCTGTATACCTCTCTGACGATGTGCTAATGGGCAGGCTCATGTGCCAGAGTGTAGATTTCCAATGTCAAAGTCAAGTGCATATAGGGAGATGGTGGCCCACTTCTTTCCAAGACCATCTATCCATCCATCCTGGCTCAAAGGAAACACCGGCTAAGTTCTCACTTACTGGGGCTGTCCTCATCCCGGTGAATCAGGGCGAGGGCTGTGTCCTAGGGCCTGAATTAGTTCCTTCCAGCTCTATGGATTCAGAGGATTCTAAGCCCTGGGCTTGTTTGCCCAAGGTTTGGTTCTCAGGAGGAATGTCGGACGGACTGCCTGTCGCCCTCATGTCACTACTTCTGTGCTTCTGTTCTTAGTTTGCATTTCGGTTTAATGGTTTGGAATGGGAACAGGGACTCACTCCTCTGCATGTTTGAGGACTTCCCATTTTCACTGAAGCCTCCAACAAGAGACCGTTGAATTTTTCTTCAGCAGGGTATTGACACGCTGAGGTTAAATTTAAAAAGTAGAGAAGGTTTGATGATTCAGGTGGTTGGCATGAGAAACAAACATGTGTTCGCTCTTTGCCTCACCCTCCAGGCAGTTTCTGCTTTCACTGTGCACCGTGTATGTTTCATGGGTGCTGCCTGGACTTGGTCCCCATTAAGTGACACAGCTTTTAGGCTTTTTTCCCCTCTTTCTGTCTCTTGTCCTAAAAAAAATGGCTCTTTTCACCAGGGGAGATCGCAAGACAGAAGACAAGCAGAAAGCTTCCTGACCCTTCTGGAATGCACATGCAAAAGATTTCTGTGGCTTGCTAGACTGTCCGCAGGCTCCAAATGCGGCTGGTCTGCTCAGTAGAGCCTGTACTGACCTTCTTACTTGATGTGCCTCATGTAGCATAAATAAGAAAATCATTTAAAAAATATATAATGTCTCCTCTTTGATTAACCACTGACTTGGATTCTCATCAGTCATTAAAAGAAAAATAACCTCAGCCCAACCACATGTAAAAGGTCAAGTTTAAATATCAGTTGGGGAGAGGCAGGGACAGACACACCTCAAGTGTGCATGTGTTTAGGGGAGAGGCAGAAAATAGAGGCCGATGCTCAGCATTTTGCTTGACTGTACACTTCTTGTGATAGAGGGAAGGCTGCTCTTTCCAAGCCTTTCTCGTGATATAAATAAGAGCTTGCACTATTAATTTTATGCTGGTAAATGAGAGCCCTTCCTGCTTTTATGCAGGGCAGTGATAGACCAAAAACAGAGGTGGAGAGAGAAGAGCATAGCTTTCTCAGACTCTTTTTTGGGGGGTGGGGGGTGGGGACCGTGAGCCGACCTTTGCATTTCTCTGCCCATCCCAGATCCACTTTGCAGTTCACTGCCCAAACCTTTTTACCCTTGTCTGGCACAGCAGACATTGGAGCATCTGTGCAGGAAGCTGGGACACTCTGGAGGTTCAGTGAGGAGGGGACTGGCCCCCTGTCCTAAAGAGGGTGCATGCTGATAGAGACACAGGCCAGCACGTGGTCTATAGAGGGCTAACTTACGACAAAGGAGAATGTGCCACGTGCCACAACAGACCTGCGTTTCATGCAGGGCGGGGCTCAGGGAAAAGAACAGATCATACTCTCACAGGGTTGTGGGAAGAACTGGCGCCATTGACAGGCAGGTAGGATATTGATGGGGGTGGGGTGGGGGTGATGAGGATCTCATTTTCTGGAATCTCAGATTCAGACCTGCACTGTCCAGTATAGTAGCCACTAGCCACATGTGGCCATCTAAATTTAAATAAATTGAAAGTAAATAAAACAAAGCATTCAGTTTCTCAGTTGCGCCTTTAGCAATATTCAAGTGTTCAGTGGCTCCAGGTGGCTTAGTGACTGCTCCGTTGCACAGCGCAGATACAGAATGTTTCCATCATCGTGGAAAGTTCTCTTGGACGGTGCTGCTTTAGATAAGTTCTGATTCACCGTAAAGGCTTGGTATCTTGGATCACAGCTCCAACTCACTTCCAACTACTCAGGGTCTGGAGTTTCAGATTCTGTTATGTCCAGTGAATGTGCTTATTTCTATCTTTCCTTGGATCTGAGTGAGGGACTGAATTGAGATATTCAAAAGATTATGGGTCCTACCTTTTCTAGGAATTCTTCTCCAAAAAGAAAAAAAAATCATAAAGCCTCTCACAAATTTTTGACAGATCTGAATGCCTGGAGTTGATTTTTTTGGTTGTTTTTCTAGCTAGTAGCACCTTGCAACACTGGAAATGAGATCTTTTTTCTCCTTGAACCCATGCTGAGGGGAGGGGAGGGCAGGGAGGTGCCTCCATTATGGCTGCAGCTGTGAGCCTGGCCCCTGATTCTCTTTTCCTCTCCTTCCCCACAGTGGGCGGTGAGATCCCCCTAGACATGCGGCTCGGGGGCGGGCAGCTGGTGTCGGAGGAGCTGATGAACCTGGGTGAGAGCTTCATCCAGACCAACGACCCGTCGCTGAAGCTCTTCCAGTGTGCCGTCTGCAACAAGTTCACCACAGACAACCTGGACATGCTGGGGCTGCACATGAACGTGGAGCGCAGCCTCCCGGAGGATGAGTGGAAGGCCGTGATGGGGGACTCGTACCAGTGCAAGCTTTGCCGCTACAACACCCAGCTCAAGGCCAACTTCCAGCTGCACTGCAAGACGGACAAGCACGTACAGAAGTACCAGCTGGTGGCCCACATCAAGGAGGGCGGCAAAGCCAACGAGTGGCGGCTCAAGTGTGTGGCCATCGGCAACCCCGTGCACCTCAAGTGCAACGCCTGTGACTACTACACCAACAGCCTGGAGAAGCTGCGGCTGCACACGGTCAACTCCAGGCACGAGGCCAGCCTGAAGTTGTACAAGGTAAGACCCAGGCCATCTCCAGAAGCAGTGGGCAGCTCTCTGAATGACGACAAGGGCTGGGGTGGGTGCGCAGCCTGCATCGTGGCGGGTTGCTGGCTGGATGGTGACCTGGTGTTGGACGAGGAGTTGACATTTGCTTCCTCATGCGGCTGCAGTGTGGTGTCAGAGTTCAGCTGGTACCTGAAGGCTCCCTTTGTGGGTGCCCCGTTTTGGAGGGGCGGGTTTTGTTTACAGCTGTCCAGTACTATCACATTGTCCCCTTGCCCCTCAACTGTCTTTACAGTCGACTTGTTTTCCACACTCAACAGTTGCTGTTTCCTTAGTTCCAGCTTTCAGGCACCTTGGTGCCCCTGTGTTTCCCCTCTTCTCTTCTCGTTCATCCCATCTCATTATTTCCTGTTTCAAAAATCTCTTCTCTCCTGGAGGTCCTTTGGGTGCTGTGTGCATTTATCCACTCATTTGTCTGTTTGTTCAGTCAACAGATACACATTAAGCAACTGTTATATACCAGACACTGTTCTGGGCACATGCCTACCTCCATGCACAGAACAGACAAAAATCCCTGCCCTTGGGGATTTTTTTGGGGTGGGTTGGGAGTGGGAGATTAAACACAAGGAATAAATTATATAGTAGTCTAGAAGGTAAATGCTGTGGGAAGCTAGGGTCAGGTAAGGGGCTCCTTTCTTCTCTTCCTTTTGTGTTCTCAGGTCTGGTGCCTCCTTTCTCTTCTCCTGTTTTTATTCTGTTTTCCAGGCCTCTCCCATCTTCCTCCTCTTGTTCTGGCCTCTCCCCCCTTCCTTCCTTCATTCCTCTTGCCTATTTCTTTTAGCCTCTCCCCAGCCCCTCCGGTCTGCTTCTCAGTCCATGGGCGGTAACCAGAAGGAGGTGCTCAGATACTGTAAATAGTCCTTTCACTTGCACGGCAGAATTGCTCCAGACGTTCCTATTGATTTTCACTGGACTTAAAGCCTCACCTTTTTCTCTAATCATCCCATAATGGCTTTAGTATGAACAATCAGGTACAGATCGCCATAAATCTGCCCAGCCTACTTCTGCAGACCTTCCACGCCCTCGCTCTCTCCATTTTCCTCCCTTTGTTGTCATTCTCTCCCCTTTCCTTTCACACCAGTTCCCACATCTTTGGGCCAGTGAGCGTTGAGTTTCTGCTGACCCTGAGCTACTCTCATCCCCTTGCTGCTCATTGTGATTTTCAACAGAGACCCCACACGAGGAAGCCTTCTGACGCTGGCCTCACGTGGCCTCTGTAACATTAATAACTCGGTGCGTTTTACAGTTGCTCATTCTGAGGCTGAGGAGAGGCCTGTGTAACTTTGAATGAGAACCCGTTTTAGGGCAAAGAGGAGAAAACAGGAATGAGGCAGTGGGAATAGAATGTTCCGGAATTGACCACTGACTGTGGCATGGATGGGCTCCGCTGGTGCTGTGGGGAAGGTCTGGGCACCACGTAGCTAGCCCCCTTGTCCTAAGTGACCAAGAACCTCATTGGGTGGCTTAGTTTGGGGCCACCTTTGAAATGAAAGGCTCCTGCAGTCAGTTTAAACTGGAGGTCTAACTGGCTGCCGGGTGGTGCCGATGTGGTCAAGAAAACCTGATGGAAAATCCAGTGGAAAAAAGTGTTTCCAAAGGGCCTGACTGTGCAAAATTAGTACAAAGGACTCGACGTGGCCACAGAAGATTGTTGCAACTTTGATGAAGGTCGTTTAGAGGTGGCGCGAAGCCAGCCTCTTCCATCCCAGGAAAAAATTGCCCTTCAAATTATAAAATGTGCACAGTGGTGATTAACTCCATGCTCCGCCCTCCAGTAAGAGTCTAGCAGGCCCCCGGCCTTGCTTCCGAAGGGCCTGGAACCAGGAGGCGTCACTGAGAACATTCCTTGTTGGTACCTGAACTGTGTCCGTGGGTCACAGGTTGAGACAGTTTCGGGGTGGATGTGAGGGAAGCAGCGTGTGTTTCCATTTGGGTTTTGCTGAACTAGCTCTGGACACTTATCCTCCCTGGCCTTAATTTTCTCATTTTCTTTTAAGATGGAGGAACCTCCTGCCCCAAAAAGTCAGTGTTGGTAGAAGGGCCGTAGGTGTTGGGGTGCCGGATAGAACATTGGAGAGGTGCCCGAACACTGCGTTCAGCTGGCACAACCTGGGGCGTGACCAGCCCCCCACATTCAGGGCAGATTTCCCTCTGTCATCAGTCTGGTCTCATTAGTCAGTCCTTGGGTAATGAATGTCCCTCAGCTTGCTGTGGCTCTGCGGTGGGGTGGGGAGCTTTTCCACTCACTCCCGGTGACCGGAGACAGGCTTATCATTCCAGTGCCCTCACCCAGCCTTTTTGTGGCACAATGTGACTAAGACAAACTTCTGCCAGGGAGGGGGCTCCCTTGCCCAGGTTTTGTGACTCCACGGATTTGGGGTGGGGACTGGAGGTGGTTTGAGAGCGAGTTCTCTAGGCCCTGGTGTGGCCTGTAGTAAATGGAGATTGATTGCATGTTATTTTTCCTCTTGCTAATGTAATCCATTAGCCCAGCACATGCATAATCAGTTTAGTGCACAGTTAACTGGATGTAATCGAGTTCTTTACTGTCTGCTAGAGAAACAGCTCCAGATGCTGCTGACCCGGGAAGGGCACCAGGCTTCTCACACAGTCCTCCTGACTCACCCCTTCCCAGTCCCCACCCACCCCACCCCACCCCTCTGGCAAAGTGTTCATTATCGGTTGGGGAGACTCCCTAACTTGCTTTCTGCTGCACCTACTCAAGTGGCCAGGAGGCATTGGACTTCCTGATGGGTCTCCCATCCTCTCTTTCAGCTGAGGCTCTTACTCCCTCCTCTTCCTTTTTCATGTTGGAGGAGAGAGCAACAGTCTCAGGAGATGCAAGTAGAGGCATAGCTTTCCGGTTTGTCATTCGACCTCACACCAGCCCAGAGTCACTTCTCTCGGCATCATAAGTACTGGGACATGTTTCTGTGTGAGGACTGAACTGTCTGAAGAATGTGAGATAATTCCTAATCTGGACACAAGAGAAGGCCGGGACTAATCTGCAAAAAACCCAAACAAACCCTAAAACCTGACGGTATTATCTCTGTTGCCTGAAACTGTCTAGTTTTGATGATTGTGTGGGAGCAGTTTTAAAATCAGAACTAATGTTCAATGAATTCTTCCTCCTGCTTCCTGGGAGTGTAAGGGAGTGGGGCTGGGGGGAGGCTGCAGAGCCCCAGACATCGGGTGGAAGATGTTTACTCTTCTCTGGACTGCCAGGCTATTTTTGTGAAGAGTTCACAATTGAATGCCTTGAGTGATTTTTTTTTTGTGTGACTCCAGTCCAGTCCCTAGTGGTCACGTGCCAGATCCTCACACCTGCCATCATGAGACATTGTGATTGATCAAAACAGCAAGAAGGTCAACAGCCCCCATCCAGCATAGGGGATGGGCTCTTGGTTTCTCTCCGTAGTGATTCACCTGGGCCAGAATGAAGTGTGGTGTAGAACAGCTGCTTGTCTCTCATTAGGGCTTGTGTTCCAGAACACGAATCCTGCACCTTTCTGCTTTCCCGTGTGTGTTGCTCCTGTCTCAGAGGACCTGCACCGAGGCCCCACCCTCCCTCTCCTTCCAGCCATAGAGATGTGGCTGCTCTTGCTTGTCTGTGATAGGGGAGCAGCAGATAACAGCAGCCTCCCCACCCTTCCACCGGGATACATTCTAAGACCCTCAGTGGATGCCTGAACATACTAAGATTTTTCCTATACATGCATACTTAGGACAAAGTTTAATTTGTAAATTAGGCTCAGTAAGAGATTAACAACAGCCAGTAATAAAAGAGAACAATCGTAACAACATTACTGAAATTAAAGTTATGGATGTGGCATTAAGTAAAATGAGGGTGACTTGAACACAAGCACTGTGACACCACAATAGAAAAACGGGTGGGAGCAGACACAGTGTGGATACGCTGGACAAAGGAAATGATTCACATCCCACACAGGATGGAGCGAGGTGGTGCGAGATTTCGTCACGCTGTTCAGAACAGCGTGCAGTTTAAAAATTATGAATTATTTTTGGAGTTTTTCATTTAATATTCTTGGACTGGGGTGGGTCGTGGAGAACAAACCGTGGAAAATGACACTACAGATGAGGCAGGGGGCTGCCCTCCGCTCTCCGCCGTGCCATCCTGCATCCACAGAGTGTGGGTTCAGAGCTGGTGTGAGCTCTGCTTATCTGGCCTTCCCTGCCATGCAGCGCCCCTGGTGAGCTCTTGAAATTTGTAGTGTGTTCTGCTTCGGGGAGGAGGGTGCAGAAAGGGCAGTCGGCGATCAGTACACACCTGCCAACTATTAGAATCTGGTTTTCACTTTGATGTTTTTCTTCACCTGAGAGTCATTGGAATGGAAATCCATCAACTTGAGCAGATAGATTAAGACCCCACCAGAATCTATTACTCAAACGGTTCCCAGCTGAAGTTCCTTTGATTGGGCCAAGCCCAAAGGTTTCATATTAATCTTAAATTAGACACAAAGAAGGTTGTCCACCACAGAGTTGGGTCTGGGCCCCATGTGAGCTGCCTTGGGCCAGCAAGGCAAACAGACGGGGAGATGCCAACTCTGCTTGGCTTGAAGCAGGAATACGGCACTGATTGACCAAAAAACATACCCGAATTCTCCACAGAGCGGACTTTCACTTTTGCCATTCTGCTAGGGTTATGCACGACAAAGGAAGGCAGTAAGAAAGAAACCCTTTGCCAGACTCTGCGTTACTTTAGAATCCGTCTTCTCGGTCTTTTCCCTGCTGGAGAAGAAACTCGTTGGCGCTCACGCTCCACGCAGGGCCGTAAAGTCATTACCGGGTCCATGGACAAACTGGAAGATATAAAAGTCAAATATTTGGTTTGCCATCTGCATTTCTTCATGCTCCTTTATGGGTGCGCCGGGCCGGGTTGAGGGTCTCGGGGAGAGACAGCTGCACGTTTCATGCCCATAGGTGGTGAGTGGCGGCCTTTGTTTGGCTTGGAAAGCAAAAAGCATAAATCCTCTGGTGAGCCTCCCCTCCCCCGGTCCTCTCTGCCCTGGTGTGGCTGCGTGTTCGAAGCACTGGTGAGTGTCATCTGGTTCACATCGCCGTTCTGGAACCAGTTTCCTCAAACCTTGTTTTCTCATTAGGATGACTTTTTTAAGTGCATACTTCTGCCTCCTTCTCCCCCTTCCTTGGTGCCTTCAACCAAAAATGAAAGGAGGGGGATGTTTTCGGGAGGTTGATTTAGAAGGTGTAAAGGGCCAGATGTTTTGGTAAATTTTAGCACAGTTAGCCTTCATGCCCTCTGTCTCCTGGAGTGGCTGGGGGTCTGAAGTTCATTTCCCCAGCTTAGTGGCTGAGCTTAGGGGACACGGGGTTCCTGCAGCTGGGCTGGGAGACTGCACGAGGGTCCCCTGGTCATTGTGCAGAGCCCGGGGCAGCCAGGGCAGTATTTCTGGCCACAGTTCACTGCAGGGGGACAATAGGAAGCTGGAAATATATGTATATTTTTTAAAAGAGGGCGTGCTCCTGCCATGAGAAAGTTAACCCTTCACTGCCATAGGAACCATGGTCCACGCGTGATGCAGGGCCATAGGGCGGTCGACTTTCCGTGTGTGCAGTGTCAGAGGGCGGCTCCACACCACAGAGGCTGCTTGCCCTCACCTCCATCCAGAGCCATCCCACCCACCTTCATCTGAACCCCCCCAGTGAGTAGTGTTTTGTCCAACACATTCATTCAGCCTATTGGCTTTAAGCACAGGCTTTGCCCTGACCCGTCTGGCTGCAGTATTGCACACGCCCTCGTGTCAGAAAGGCCGTGTCAGTGTTGTCCTTGGTCTCTCTGCTTCAGACGCCACACGATGGAATTGAAATCTTAGTAGGCGTGCCTATTTTTTAAAGGTCCAGTGCTAAATACGCCACCTGTTGGAAAAACCAGTTTTACAGCCATTGACCGTAACACTTTTCTCATTTTTCCAAAAGCTTTTAGTATTTTTGTTGACTTTTTTTTCCCCCGAATCCTTTTTATGGATGGTAAAGAATTGATCAGGCCCTGTTTTAGTATTGTGTTCTTCATTATTTCTTCTGAGACTAGAATTACATATTACCTCAAGTGTAAGCTAATAATAAAATGTGGATTTATTTTTAGGGTAAAAATAATTAGTGTGAGTAATATATGTTCACTGTAGAAAATTTGAAAAACCCAGGGAAGTAGAAGAGAAAATAAATACTATCCTAATCCTACCATACAGCATATTTTTATTTATTTTTATTTTTTATTTTTTGCATTTTATAAAACTGGACCTGAGCCCTTTCTCATAGCTTTAAGTATTTTTCAGTAATTTTTAAAATGGGAATTTCTTCTTTTATTCTATTTTCCAGAAGCAAATCACTGTCATTTAAACTATATCCTTTGAGGTTTTTTTTTGTGTGTGTGTGTTCATACCAATATTCACTTAAAAAATCTTCATGTACACATGTTTTGGCTTGCTTTTTTCATATAACTTTTTATCCTGAAACTCATTTCTGGTCAGTACATACAGATCTAGTTCACTCTTCTTGTGGCTACATAGAATCCCACGTATTAACTGTCATGAAAACAGCAGGAATCCTCGTTCCTTTGCTACCAATTTACCAAATATTGTCATCTTTTCAGTTTATAAGTGTCTTTTAATATATAGTATTTTACAAAAAAAGTAGTTGATCTCGTTAAAAAATAATCAGAAACAAACCGTAAGAGGCAGACCAGTCTCACCAATGTGTGCTGAGGTTATTTGCGGTGTTTCGATGCTGGGAACAAAGGTGCACATACATTCATCTCTGCACTGGTGCCCTTCCAGGACGTGGGATCGCTGGGTTCCCAGGTGTCATGCCCACAGGTATTGTGCTATTTTTCTGGCTTTTCAGAAAGAAGGGGACCATCCCCTCACTTCACCCCCACTAGGTGATGCTCAAGCCCCCACACAGTGACCAACACTTCAGATTGGGAAAAGTCTTCTAATGTGGGTCTTTAACACAGGTGGCAAACACAAGGCCCACGGGCCGAATCAGGCCCTCCACCTTGTTTTATCCGGCCCAGCACCTTGTTTCTACGCGGCGGCAGCACCGAGCTCCCGCTTAACTGTTAAGGAGCAGTTACATTTAGTCCTAAAGTTACATTCAGCCCTTTGAAGGCAACTGTGAGGCTGATGTGGCCCCCGGTGACAATGAATTTGACCCTCCTGGTGTATAATTATTAGGTGGGGTGAACATTTTTTTATTTATTTCTTGGCCGTTTGTATGTCTGTAGCAGCTTTCCTGTTCAGGGCCTTTGCCCTGTGTTTTTCTCGGTTTGATCCTATGGCTGGCTGGTCTGCAGGAGCTCTTGGGTCATCAGGACCCGCAGTCCCCACTGTGCTGTGGGTTTTACAGCCGTTCCCCCCGGCCCTCTGATCATCTCTAACTCTGCTCATGCTGTGTTTTAACATATAGCAACTTTGCATTTGTGTGCTGTCCAGTCTGTACATGTTTTTGTTGTGCTCCTAACTTCTCTGTTTCCTTAGGGAAGCTTACTTTTTCTAACATCATAAAAATAATAAAAATTACAGCCAGCCCCTGGACAGTGTTTATTACAAGTCAGAAACTGTTATCCTGGTCTCACATATATGAATTAATTTAAACATCTGTTAATTTGCCTATATTCATATGGGGAAACTGAGGCAGACAGTGGTTACAACTCAGAAGCTAAGTGAGTGTTGTTGGATTTGGTGCTCAGACCCAGGGTGATTGGCCTTACTTCATCGACGTCTTCGGAATCTCCCCCAGCCCCATTGATGTCTTTAATTTGCGAGGAATGTGTGTTGTGTGGTATGTACGGGGCATTGCAGGGCTCGGTTTTTGAGTATTGTGCGAGTTAGAACTGCATTCTCTTTCAGATTGGATGGTCGGTTGTCCAGCCGTTTCTTCAGTAACCACCCTTTCTCCCTGATGGGAAAAGCCATGTTTATTGTCCCAGTTCTCTGAACCTAGTGGAGTGTCCCTCACATACTCCGCAGAGTTAGGTCAGTCCAGACACACAGCGTTGCTTGTCGAAAGCACAAGGGGGAAGAAGAGAGAGACGCAGTTCTCCTTTCAAGGCATGTAAAGTCTTGTGGATGAAATTTGTTCCTCTCACCTTCCCCGGTTTCTCTCCAGCGTATTCCCCAGGGTGAGCTTTCTTGGGTTAATTACCTTCATCAAATTCACTGGGATGAAGGAGTCTCCAGGAGAGACAGGGGCTTGGGAGAGGGGCTGAGTTTCTTATTGTTCCTTAATGGAGACTGTAGGTCTCACCACTTATCTTAAAAAAAAAAAAAAAAAAAAGGACGGAACAAATACTGAAAGTCCTAAATGTTCTCTTTTCTGAAGTTCTTATTCAGATAGCGTGGAGAAAACAGGACTGCGTCTGCGTATTTTCAGTATAAACAGTGTGCAGCTACTGGTGATGGCTCCATCTCCTTTTGGATTCCAAAGAAGCTGTTTCACAGCCCCCGACTCAGGCTGAGGAGCAAGGAGGTCTAATTTCAGAAAATCTAAGAACTGGTGCTTTGTCGAAGTATTTGTAAGCCACCCCACCCCCAAATCCTCAAGCTAAAAGCCCTAGATCTTCTGGTGACAGAAAAATCTCAAACTGTCAGTCACCTCCAGCCCACCCCCACGTAGAGGAATAAGTCACACTTGTGGAATTCTTTGCACGGATGCCATCTGCCGTCTTAGGGGTGGTCTGTAACCCTTAGGAGAATTTTACTGCCATTGTCCATTGCCTTCACATTCCAGAATAACTCCATGTGTTACAGTTGTTTAGGTGAACCCAGTCTGGCAGGAAGATGGCGGCATATAGCGAGCGGGGTAGAGGCGGAGACCCACTTTCCAGTCCTTCCAGTTTGCTGAGGACTTGGACTGAAAGGACTTGATCTAAAAGGGCAGATTTGAATAGATTGAGTCCCAACAGGTGCTTCTGGTTTTTTGTTTTGAAAGGGAAATTATAAGGGAGTAATTAAGCATTGTCAGAAACATTGTCAGGAAAAGGCAGGAGTTTTTAAATAATTACATAATGCACTTGAACCATGTTCTTTATTGTGTTTTCAACAACTTGAAACTATAAATACTATTGAAGTGAAAGGTGGGAAAGGCAGTTACTGTGAAAACCCATTTTGGTAGTACTGAGTCGTTTTATGCTTTGATATTTAATAATGTTAGGTTTCCAGCACTCTTTTTGAAACGACCAGGATGTAGGATGAAAGTTAAACATGTTTAATGACAGAAAATCTGTTGCTCACAGAAATGTTGGAGGTTATTAAAACCAGCAGCTGTAGGGTAGCGATCCTGGGTGCGCCGAAAACACCGTAGTGGAGGCTTCTGGGTAGAGTCACCAAATTGAGCAAGTAAAAACATGGAATACCCAGTTCAGTGTAGATTGCAGACAAACAAGTTATTTTTTTATTATAAATATGTACCATAAAATATAATCACTATGTCTACTTACCTGAAATTCAATTTTAACGGACATTCTGTGCTGTATCGGGCACAGCCCTCCCTCCACGGTGAGGAGACTCTGTCCCAGTGTCCTGCCGATGGGCTTGACAGGCACATAAAGAGAGATAAGTGGCTTCGTTGTGGGTAAAACCTTTTTATTTTTTTTCCAGAGGTTCCCAACAAAAGAGGAAAATTACAAATGCCTCAAATGATGATTTCCAATTTTTGTTATTTATAGAAAACTGTCATATCAGATTTTCACATTTTCTACATTAAATAAAATGCTTTCTCTATAATGAAATCTGAAATCTTCTCCAGAGCTATTTGGTAAAATTCGCTTTTCAATAATTTTTTCATTACTTCCTTTGACTGAAGTGCTTTCGAGTCACACAGAGCGTGATGCGTGTCAGTGTGGCCGGCCGAGTCCACAGCAGCTTTTCCAGGTGTGTCAAGTGTCCTCATTCACGCTCGGCTCCTGGGCTCCTTCTGCTGCTGCTGCTTGTGTGTAGGTGATAGGCATTCGCAGCGCTTGAGTGTTGGCAGTGGTGCCTGGTAGACCCCACGTGTCTGCCTTACAAGGACACTGGTAGAAAACACCAAAGGAAGATTTGAATTGGGACTAATCATCAAGAATGAGCAGGGAGCTTTCTCTAGGGGCTATGTCCTCATCCCGTGAATGACAAACTAGTTGGAAGGTTAGAAATACTTATCTGCTGATAGTGTTTGATTTGTAACCTGTTAATTAGCAGGGCGCTTCCCCCAGGACGAGGGCTCCAAAGCCTATCTGCTATCTTAGGTCAATAGTCCTAATGACCATTTCGTCTGCGGGGATGGCTTGGGGACAGACTTTGTGGGAGGAATTTCCCATCCACTTGCTCTCCCTGTTGAGTCTCCCTATCTGCCTTTTCTAGTGGCAAGTTAGTTCTTGAGGGTTGTTGGGCCTTTGTAACCAGTTTTGAGCTGACCTCTGGACTTCCTGGGTGGCCGGACCCAGCAGGTAGTCCTGGTGCTCCTGTCTCTCAGAACAAGGCAGGAGACTGGCCACAGGGACCAGCAGCTCCAGGACGGGAAGTGTTCCAGCACGCGTCCACTTGACTTGCTCCCCTGCTGGTGTGGAGCCCAGCAGTTAGGGAACATTCCCTGGGACAGCCTCTGGGGCACAGAGTACCGGGGAGGGAAGGGATTCTCCCTCTGTCAGCGCCGTTTAGTACGTGCTGACTTTTTGTGGACTTGGGCTGATGAGTCTGCAATGTGTTATGTAAAGCCCGTTTTGTGGAGGGAGCTCTTGGTGAGATCTTGGCTCACTTCTAGCTCAGGAGTCCCGAGCCAAGGTGGTTCCAGCCTCATCTTCCCACTTCTGCTGTGTTCATGTTTCTGTATTTCCCTTCTGCCACCACCTCCCTCCTTTTTAAAATTCATTAAAGAGAGAAGGAGCTGAGAGAGCGCATTCCCAGGCTCTTCAGGCAGCCAGGCTGAGAGGCCTGGGTCCCAGGAATGCTGGGGAGGGCGTTTCACCTCCATTCCCCGCGCTCTGTGCGGGATCCCTCAGCCCCTGCACGTCTCTGTTTGCTTTTCACGTGACTTTTTCTTCAGAACCTTCGTTGCATCTGGAGCGTGTCCTTCGGTTTCTCCAGGGGAGTTGAGCAGACATCAGGTCTGGTGTCCGGTTAGATTATTTTTCCTAAAACTTGGGGCAAACAAGTCATACGTAACAGGGCTGGAATTGTTCTTTGGTACACCCTTACTTCTCTTCCACCTTCTTCCTGCTGAGAAGCTGGACAGACCATGCAACCCCCCACAGCGCGGGGACACTAGCGCACCTCTGACAACGGAGGACAGAACCGTGAATGACCTTGAGGCTTTCCCAACAGGATTCGGTCCCCCTTACTTGTCAGTGGAGCACCAGCTCCACCAGACTGGTGGTTGCTCACATGGTCTTCCTGGTGCACACAGGTAGATTGCACTCAGCCCATTTCTTTTATGCAGGTATGTCTTAAGGGCCTTTGGGACAACGGGATAATAGTGTCAGGGTTTGGTGTTTGCTCCTCCATTTCCTGTGGCCCTTCTGAGGGCTGTGGAAGGGAGCGCGCATCACTGTGGGGGTCATCACTGCAGGATGAGATGGTGATGCTGCGGAGGACCCGGGACAGGCTCTCTTTATGTGCAGTGGAGACCGTCCAAGGGGAATGAGCCCATCAGGCTGCAGATTAGAGCACGTCTTGCTGAGCTGACCACCCTGTTCCAGACTCTTTAGGAACCATAGACTGTTGAGAGCCAGGAATGTTCTCTGAGCAACAGCATGTGTGTTTGCTCCACGTAAGGCACTCTTGTGCACGTGTGGGATCAGGGAGAGAAAGCGCCACCCCCAAGACTCACCTCCAGCTCAGGAGTCCCCGAGCTGAGGTGGTTTCAGCATCATCCTCCCACATCTGCTGTGTTCATGTTTCTCTGTATTTCCCTTCTGCCACCACCTCCCTCCTTTTCGAAAATCATTTAAAGATAAAGGGAGCTTGGGGAGTGCATTCCCAAGCTCTTCCAGGCAGCCCAGCCGAGAGCCGTGGGTCCCGGGACTGCGATTTCCTCCGTGTCCTAGACATTAGTCAGCAAGTGTGACTCTGCAGCCAGCTGTGTAGGAAGCACCATGGGGAGCGATTTGGCTGGAGGCATCTGCCTGTGTGTGTGTTTGTTCGCTTTCTGGTTCTCAGATTAGGATCTGACTCCATTTTTGCTCAGCCTGGGTTCCCATTAATGATGGCCACAGCTGCCGTGTAGGAAGACCAAACAGTTTCTCCAGGGACAGAATTCTGTACTTTGTCTAGTCCTTTTGTGTCCAGCATCAAATTCGCACCCTACTCTCTCCTGCTCCTTTCTCTTGCTGCGATTATTCATGTCTGTGAGCTTTTGGTGCTTTGAGTTTATTGAAAGTTTAGACTTGGGCTTCTCTGGGTTTGTTTTGAGGTGCCGAGTTCTTGAGTCATTGTTCTGTGGATGACTTTTCCTGTCTGACACTCTAGGTCCCGAAGGACCCCAAAGCCCCCCTCGGTGCCCCTTCTGCATCCTCACTGCCTCCCACAAACACTGTCACATGCGTTTCTCCTTTGCCTGGCTTGTTCTTTATTCCTCTTGGAGCGTGGTGTCTGGACTGCAATCTCACCTGGGGAAGTCTGAGACAGCAGTGACAAAGCCCATCTCCACTGGCGGGGGTGGGGGGTACCAATTACACAGCTAATTAATCCAACAGATGTCATCGTGAGTGCTCATTTCTTCGTAATCTAGATGCACGCATCCCACATTGCTGAGGTAGGCTTTGGGCTTGTTGCGAAATGTCTTTTTCCCAATCAGACTTCAAGAACTAACATGTTTCCTGTTCAGCCTTTTTATGCTGTAGTGAGACATTGCTGGCTTTCCAGAAAGCTCTCTCCCACCGCTGCAGTCATAGATGGTGTCATTGTCCTGGGTGCAGGTCACACCGTTTGGCACCAAGCTGGTCTCTGTGTCACGCGTTGGTTTGTTTCTCCAACTGGTCTGTCAACCTCTTCTGAATATGGGCTGCCTTGACCACGGAAGGTGTCACTTAAGAATTCAGCACATGACGAGCAGACACCAATAGACTCACCAGTGTTTGCCCTTTCCCTTCAGTGTCTTTTCTGAAGGCCAGTTTGTGATAGCAGCAGCTGAAGAGTGTTTGAAGGTGCCATTTTGCTGTGAGATGGTTAAAAAGTATAGAACCTGCGTGGTTTGGTTAGTGACATTGAACAACTCCGTGTGGGGCAGAAAAGGGTCCTTGGAGGTGACTGAGGGGTGTTAGGAAGCCGGAGGGGGAGGAGCAGTGGTGGGAATGGGACGGACTGGATGAGAGGCGCTGCTTTCTGCAGGGGGCTTGGGAGCAGCTCTGGGGTGCTGCATGTGGCCTGGACCTCAAGCTGGCAGCCGTGCTCACAGATGTGGACTGGTCCCTGGGGGTGTGGGGGTGGCACCTGCTTGAGGCCACATTGACCGAGTTCTCTTTGCCCAGCAGCCCCTTCCCTCAGTCACGCCAACTGTGGTAGTGAACTCAAGATGTCCCCTCCTAATCACTGGATCCAGAAACGACACATTTCACCCCTGACGTGGTGGGTCCCCAGCTGCCTCATTGTCACTGAGTCCCCTGGCCATGTGCTAGTCCCACGTGCTCTCAGCAGCCTTCACCACGTCCCCTCCTCCCTCTGGCTCCTGCGACTCCATCTCCCAGTCTCTCTGGGCCTCTCTGGCCCTCCTTGTTGGTCTCCTCGCTGGCTTCTCTTCTTTCACTTTATAGTAAATGTTGGAGTCCCCAGCGCTTGTCCAGGGCCCCTTCTTCTTTCTGTTTATAACCTTCCCTAAGTGCCTAGTTCGGTCCAGTGGTTTTAAACATCTGCCTTCTGCTGACACTCAAATCTGTATCTGCGGCCCTGAGCTTTCCCTTTGTCTGTTTCCTTCCTGGACATTTCTGTTTGAAGGTTTGGTGATTGCTTGCTCGGGCTTAGCATGGTCTAGAGAGGAGTCTTGATGATGGTAACCCCCAAACCCCTTTTTCCTCTGGGCTCCTGCCTGTTGGTCAGGGCCACCGCCTGCCCACCATTTGCTCTTCCAAGCCCAAGAGTAGGAGTTGTTTGGGGGCCACACTGTCAGTAAGTCCTGCTGGCTCCACCTTCACACTGTGTTCACCCTCCTCCCCACTGTCTCTCACCCTGTGAACTCTCCCCCTGCTCCTAATCTTGTCCCTTACAGAGCGCTGTCCACACGGTGACTTCATGAAGAGGCAAATCAGGGCATATCACTGTCCTGCAAGGACCCAGCAAAGGTTTTCCACCTCCTGTAAAACAAAAGCCAGAGCTTTCCCCGTGGCTTACAAGCCTCCTTGTGACCTGGACTCCGCCCACAGCCCTTGTTTCTCTTCCCTCAACTTGGCAAGCGTGCGCCCGCCTCAGGACTTTTGTACTTGCTGTCCCTCCACCTGCAATGCACTTCCTGACCCGACAGTCATCTCATTAAATGTCTGGTCCTCAGAGAGGCTTTCCCTGGCCATCCACTCTGACATAGCTGCAGCATCCCTTCACCCAAGCTTGCTTCTCTGTGTTGACAGTTACCCATTTTTCTTGTTTGTTTATTTATTTATTGGTCTCACAAAAGATCAGGGACCGTGGTTGTCTTCTTAATGGCTGTCTTTGTGTTATTTAGAACAGTGTCCGACAGCAGCCCAGTAACTACTTGCAGAATGACAAAAGTTCTAGTGGAATGTGCCCATGGTATTTTCCCTGCCATGGAAGCTGGTATAGCAGCTCTCTTTGAACGCTTGGCTTTTCATAATTTAACATCCAAATTCACGTGTTCGAGTAAAGTGGATGTCCTGTGTGGGCCCAAGCATTCCAGAGCTGCTTTCAGCCGTGGTGTCTGGCATTGGTTTTGCGCAGAGCTGTCTCCCTGTGTTGACCCCCTGAGAAACTGTCGTGGTGTAATTGTGCAGCTGACGTCCACGTATTGTGACAACCCCCACACACAGCTGGCCCTGGCTCTGTATCCCAAGACTCTCCTGATCCAAATCACAACTCCTCGTATTCCTCAGTCATGGAGATTGATGTTGCAGAGAAAGTAATGGCACTTTTTCCCTTTTACTTAGTGTGATAGTCCATTTTTGTGGTGGTCTTTCCCCTCTACTCATTTATAAGACCTCAACAGCAGGATCTGTTTCTTCTCATCCCTATGTCTTTCCCAGGACCTTGCAGATACTAGGTAAAGTGCAAGTAGGATTTGATATATCCAAACATGGAGTCTTAAGTGTAGAAATTTAAACATTGGGTTCAGCCCTGAAGAGCCGACTCCTTCTGTTTCCTTACAGTTTGCTCTGTTCACTCTCCAGCTCCCTGTCTGTGACCAAATGATGCTCATTAGTCCCAGATCTGCTTGTCCCCAGGAGAGCCATGCTCCTGACAGCAGAGCACACTCCCAGCAAGAGTGGACCTCCAGCGTCCCACCCAGTGTTCACGCCACACATCCTTGAGCACCTGCTGTGACAGGATAATGCACTCACTCCCTTAGGGCTGTGGTCCTCAACTCTGTCGACTGTGACCCAAAAAGAGATACATTTTAACATTGGTGACCCAGCACCTGTAAATATTTTGTGTATATAATTGAAACAAACGTTCTTTTCAATAATTTCATCCTCACTGCATGGCTGTGTTTTGGGACTTTCTAGTCTGTCCTTGCTGCTGTTCTATACAAACGCTGGTGTAGTTAGTGCTCAAGGCATTGATCTCTTATTCCACTAACGCAACGACTCCCAACGCAGGGGGCTGTGAAAGAAAAATCTGCATTCCCCGCCCAGCCCTCAGTTCTGATTTGGTTTGCTGTGGATTCTAATGTGCGGCCCCAGGTTGAGAAGCACGGCTTTAATGGATCATCACAGCCTGCACTTTGGAAAACATGGCCATGCCTGATTCAAAGAGGAGTTGATCACTCAGTGAGAGCTGTACCCAGGAGTTACCAGTGTGGAGGGAGGGAGGATCATGTCCAGTTGGTTAGACCAGAAAAGACCCCTGGCAGAGAGGGAAGCTGGCGTTTGGGCCAGCTTTGAGGAAGGAGCAGCCACGTCGGTGAGCGGCACGTTGGACTGAGGACAAAGGCAGATTTCGTTTATTCTTCTTGCTGAACCTGAGGCCATAATTCTAAATGGGTTTTAGTGGAGCTTTCTTTCATGCATTTGTGGGTTACTGTAACTTTTCAAAGAACATCACTTCTGAACTAAATATTTCATACTAATAACACGCTGGAACTGGGACCTTTTTAGTGTTTTGCTAGTGAGGAGGTCTGCTCACATGATCTGTTAAAATAATAAAAATACTAAAAAAATACCCCGTAAACATAGTTAATACTATATATGCTGAAATATTTGGGGAGTACAGTGTACCGATTTCTAAAATACATTTTGAAATGCGTCAGAAATGTGAACTGCACTGATAGGTGTATAAAAGATGGATAGGTAGATAGCAAAGTGTTGGTTGTGGCAGCTGGGTGGTAGGTATATAGGTGTCTCCTAAATGACCCCCCTCTTCTCTGTGACTGAAAACTTTCATTCTACAATTTGGGGGTAAAATACTGAGACCTAGTGGTTAGGTAGTCTTTCCACTCTGATCTCCACCACGTAGAAGCTGCGTGTTTGATGTGAGGGCTCTTCGCCACCCCAGTGTTCCCCCTCTGCCTTCCCGTGCTGTGGAAAGACTGATAGTGATGTTCTGCTGTGTCTGGGAAGACAGGGCTCAGATGAGTTACGTAGGTTTTTTACAGACAGGGGTGTACATTTCACCAGCAGCAGAAACATTGCCCAGTTGACTCTTGCTCTCGAACACTGCAGGAGAGGCAGGGGGAGTCCCATGGGCTCTCTGTCATTCCAGAAATTTTGGACACCCACTAGGTGCCAGGCACTAGAAACCTTCAAGCTAGGATGCCTGAGTGTCTTGAGGGATACTCAGATAGCTCTTTGGGCTTCAAAGAAGGAGCAGTTCCCTGGCGTCAGGCTGCCTGGGTGTGAGTCCCAGCCTCTGTCCTTCACGGCTGTGTGGCTCTGCACACGTCCCTTAATTCCTCTGTCTTCTGCAGCGGGAAGACGGGCGCCATCAACAACCTGCCTGATAGGACTGTTGAGCACGTTAAACAAGACAATACCTGGGATGTGCCTACAGTACACTCAGCACGAAAGCACAGACAATGCGACTTTTTAAGAATACCACGTTTTGCGTGAGATTTTCTATTGTCTTATGAAGACCACATAATTGAAGTTATTTTATAATTTGGTTTTTATTACCTTTAACTTGCCACACCACACTTTTGGTTTGGAGGACAGAAAGGCTGGTGGGTTTTTTTAGGGTTATAGGAGGGAAAAAGAATTTTCTTTAAGAGAAACGTGACCAGTGTGCAGTGAAATGACCTTGGGCGAATAATGTGAGCTGGGCCAGTGAGTCACAGTTTTGTCTGAAAAGTGAGGGGCCTGGAAGGACCCATAAATTCCCTTCAAGCATTGAACGTATATTCACAGAACTGTTTTTTAAAGAAATACTTCGGTCTCTTCCCCTAAGTAATGGAGCAAGAAGTGATCTAGTGAAGTACTGGTGAAAATTTAAAAAGGACTCCAAGTCCAGCCTTATTTTTGCTACAACTTGTTTGTCCCCCTGCCTGAGAAGTGCCTGAGAGGTCTTCAGTTGTGAGAGCAATAATCAGTGAAGTTACTTTTATTAACATAATTTTTTTAGCTTCTTCCATATTTTATTTTTATCAGGAATAATATGTTACAGTTTATTAACATCATTTTATAATATTGTTCTGTATAACCTGGGGATTTCAGTATTTGACTTTTTTTTTTTTTAAGGGGAAAAAAATGGACTTCCCCCAAGCGCCAGCACGGCTGTATTTCCCTTGTGTGACTGGATGAGGCACAAGTAAGAATTTAGTCCTGGAAACTGATGCAGAGGACACAGCATACTCAGAACTATATGTGCTTTTTTTTCATTCCTGTATATATTTTTTTCTGACTAAAGCTAATGCATATTTCCTCTAAACAAAAACAAAATTGTAATCTAGAAATGTACAAAAGGGAGGGCAGAGATTGAAAAATGGAAGTTACATTCCAGTTAAACTAGAATGCATGTGGCTTTATGTGTCTTTGTGTTTTGTATTTGTGTCTGTTTACGTTTTGTAACCGTGGCAATACCACAGAATATCGTAAAGGGGGAACAGCCTTTGAACACAAGTGAAGTAGTAGCTGGCGCTGCAAAGCCGCCATGTCCACCTTGCCTGAGCGAGTTCATTTATTCTGAAAACCACAGTGTTGCCGGGCATGGGTGACCTCACATTGCCTCAGGAGACTTCCTTTGGTGTTCATGTTTGTGTCCTTGCTGGTGGCTGTCCCATCCCCATCTCCACTCACGGGAGGGAACACCTGCGGTCCAGTATGGAAAACCGTTTCCATGGCAACTCTTTGTTGCCCATTAATTTAAAATATTTCAAAATTTTTCTTCCACTGAAACTTTTCCTAAAGGCATATATGCATTCTCCCTCTTCTCTTACTTGTACACTGACGTGACTCTCCCTGATGAGTCAAGTTATCGAGTTACGGATGTTTTCTCCTTGCCCCCACCTCTTTTGAAAGATGATTTCTTGTTGTTGTTTAATGAAATAAAAGCTAAACCTGGCATTTCTGATGAGCTCCGAGTCAATAAGTGGGAGGAGATGCCTCCCTCCTTGAGTTGAAAGAACACTGCTAAATAATCTTCAACATCTGAAACGATGTGCAAAAGTGTGCACAGCAGAAAAACCTCGCCAGGTTCGCTGTCTGCCTGGTGAGTGCACCAGCGCGGCAGGTCTGGAAAACGGGCCTGAGAAACAGCAGCTCTCTGCCATCTGAGCAGTGTGTTCGGCGGGTGCTGTGAGCACCGAGTTGTGGCAACATAGCTTTCATGCCGGTGTCAAGAGGTGTGTAAGGAACTGTCCGCAGTTTATGTCTGGAAACACCTATGATGTGAGATGCAAATCACTGGCAATAACACGTTAAGGTTGCAAATTTGAACACAAATGAGGAAATGCAAAAAGAAAGTTTTGCATGGCAACACTCACCTCACATGTGGTAATTATTTCTTTCAAATATGATACATTCTAATGTCCAGGATGTGGGACACTAATATGTCCCACAGTTATTACTCCTTGGGGGAAATTTTACATTTTATAACTATCATATGTAAGTCTTTTGCATTTCTTACACACTCTGATGTCGGGAATGATGCTGTCATTTATTGTCAGCAAAATCATAATCTTCCTTATTTGAGAAACCTACAGATATTATCTTTGTTTTCTTCCCCTGTAGGTGTTATGGGTATTTCTAAATGTATCGATTCGGAAGTGCTACTCCTGTTTGGCAATGGCAGGTAAAGGCAAATGCTAGTTTCGTGTTGATACTGTGCAGCTTGAATTGCTGCCATTTCCCTAGACATTTAATTTTTTAGATGTCCCTGTTATGTCGCGTGCAGCCTGTGTCCTGGCCATCTTAGACATTAGGACTTAGGACTTCTGTTGGCCTCAAGATGCGGTGGACTCAGAAAATCTGCCTATCAGAGTAGATCACACATAATTAATTTACTTTCATTTTTCTTTTATCCCTCCCATTCTAAGTAGTTGGGCAGAGATTTTTACGTGCAGAAGCGTCTTGCAAGAGTATTTTTCATCAGATGCCAGTCCTCTCCTTGGGTGGTATACATGCAAAGAAATGGGCAGGAAGCTCGGTGTGTGAGGCGAGTATGCATGAAGCATGTCATATGTGTGCACTTTTGTAAGTAAAGGTTCCTCTTCCTCCGTTCTCCCTTCTCACGTCGGGGGTCTGGGCGCCGAGCGCATCCCCACGACTGCAGTTGGTTCAGCGTAATTGATGCGGGCTCATTTCCCACAGCTGATGAGGATTGTATCAGCTTGGTTTAACAGTCTCATTTTCTGCTCCCAGTGCACGCTTGTTTTAATGTGTTTCAGTTAATGAGGTAGAAGAGAGAACGAGGTGTTACTGTTTATACACAGACAGTGAGCTTGTGCGGCGAGCCCTGCCCCAGCCCACGTGGCCCTGGGTCTCCTGAGGGGGCACGTCCCACAGAGTGAAGCCACCTTTTCGGGGCGTGGCTTTTCATGGCTAATGCAGGTAATGATTAGTATCCACCAGCTTTCCCACATAGTCTTATTAATACTCTTTCTCCTTTTGCGACGTGTCTTTTATATGTTGTGATAAAAAGATTACAACTTGGCTCAGCTTGGGGTGCAGCCGAGGGCCTTGGGGAACCCTCCACTCAGCTTTTTCAAACTCTGTGATTCATTCCCCAGCCCTGCGCCCCTAGTCCCCTCCCCACGTAACTCAAGCGTTAATTTCAGAAGCCCCAGAGGAACCGTACCTCTGTGTGTGGGGGGCACACAGGCATGAAGACTTTGTATTTGAGGTGCCGTGGGGACAGAACAGTGCTGCTGTCAGGGATGGCAGAAGAGGTAGAAGAAACTTCCGGGGGACATTTAATGTGAATAGGGGTCTGGTTTGGGTCATGACTTTGCTCTTGCTTTTATGGAGAGGTGGGGCCCTCGAGATTGGAGGCCGTAAGAATTAAGATGCAAATATTGCTGCCCCCTTCTTTGAGCTTTTTGGGGAGCAGGCTGCTGCCTCAGGGTGGCCAGGAAACCAAGGCAGGGTGGGCCTTTTGCATGTATTCAAATCTCCAGCTTCTGGACGCATGGAAATAAAGGGTGTGCCAGGAGAACAACAGAGACCTGTCCCTTTTTGGAACCAACCCGAACCATTTTGTCAACCACAGACACACTTGTGGAGGGACACACTCTTGTACCTTACACCCCCTCTCTTTCCATGTTCCACTTTCACCCTTTCCTCTTCTGCTTCTTTCTGTCAACGTACAGCACCCTAAACGGTTAAACCTGTTGCCTGGCCTTGGTGCCATGCCAGCCCCGGGGGGCGCTGCACAGGCTGGAGGCCCCCAGCACATCCAGCTTCCCGAAGGCACAGTGGCCGTGGGTTTCAGCAGGAATTAAACAATTACTAAGTCTTAGTCCTCCCCACCTTCCGTGGATTGACTCTATAAATTGTCAGCCTGTTGACATTTTAATGCGAATTATGTCATGTGGTATCCCCTTTGATTTCGACATGCCTCAGTTTGTAAATACATGAGCCACTCAAAGGCTTGTGGTTAGTGTACACTGCGGAGGCCTCGGGGTTTTTGGTGGGGAGGGAGCGCTGGGGAGCGCACAGTGCTGGGAGTGTGCCTGGCATGGCAGGCCTTTCGCAGTTACCCAGGGCAGCTCCGGAGGCGGCCTGCTGCCAGCCCCGGCACCGTGCTCTTCGCCTCCCAGCCCCTCCCGGGGCACCGGGAAGGCCACCGCCTTTGGAACCAGGTCATAGGATATTTTTATTGGATGCACTGGTGGCCAGGCATTTCCCCAGTCACTGTGCAGGTCTGTTTCTCCGCTGTCAACCATGGTGTATGTGGCCCCCCCCCCCCACCTTCCCCCCGTCACCAGCACTGGAGAAGAACTGACTTACTCTGAATCCCACAGCAAACCAGCAGGCCAAGGGGGCCTCCTTACCTGGAGTAGGAGTTTCACTGAAAGGGCGTGGCTGTCCCAGTGGGAAAATGATTCGGAGAGAACTTTAAAGGAAATGATGGGTAAAGTTTGAGAAGTTGAGGAAGAAAAAAGAAAAGTAAACAGGATTGTTAGGCGGAGGAAAAAGGAAGACTCCTTATTTGAGTGGAGACAAAGAAAAAGTGGACCTTTGAAGATTCTCAGTGTTTGGATTCTAAGATTCGAGGGAGGAAATTTTGAAATAGACTCAAAGAGGCAGTTTGCCGGTGAGGACAGTTGGGGAACATGTGTGCCAGACTGTCCCACACCCACTGTCCTGCACACCCCTGTTTTCTAGCTCTGCATCTCCTTCATTGAGACTGTCCCTGAAAATGACTAGCCCTGGAGGAGCTGGCTCCTCGGTGCCCCTGCATGTGTCGCATGTCAATGCTGAACAGAGTGAGACGTGGCTGTTGTGAGACTTGATGGGGTGCTCCTGCAGGAGGCTGGCCAGGGTGACATCATCGATAGGCCCCAAGAATGGACCGGCAGTAGGGAAGCTGGTCTCTGCTTCGCACAGAAGGGCATGCGCTCTTCCCTCCTCCGAACACAGCAACTGCCAGGCCTGCTGTCTGTGTTGGAATTTGGCCGACTTAACAAAAATGTCATGGGATCTTTAATGGCCATGGGTGGTAGGGACCTGTTTCCCACATGCGGAGTAATTCCAGTTTCATGTGTGAATAATGCTCATATTAAAGCAATTAGGGCCACACATAATCTGAAGAGGAAGAGGGACCCAAACACCTGTTGATCAGAGACACTTTCAGCTCACTGAGCTCTCTGGTAACTTCCATGAGTGCTCAAAAAGAAAGCCTTGGATGGATTTTCAATCTTAATTTATTTTTTAAGAGTTTTAATAAAAAAGATGGAAAGAAAAGAGAGAGAGAGGGAAAGGGAGGGAGGAAAGAGAGAGAAGAAAGGAAATACGTTCTTCAGGAGCACCGTGTAGTTGGTCACCAAGAGAAATTCTGTTTGGTTCCTCTCCAACATCTCCAGTTAAAGTTCAGCGGTAAGAGTATGTATGAAATAAAATGCAGGACACAGTGATAATCAGGGCCCCAAAGAATATTAGTCTTTGCTAATTAAAAAAAAATTCCACTTGATGTTTTTCCAAATTAAAACAAACAGTGACTTCCAAGGTATAAAATGAGCCCTGTGCTCTGTAAAAAGATCATAAAACGCTGTTTGCAACATGTACCCTGGTCTCGGTCACCTACTTCCTCTTATGTTGTGGTGAATGTAAGTTAACCATTGGACACGTGCTTTCAGAGACAAATTTAGGGCCTTTTCGGTAAATTGATATGTGTTCTGCTAGGTTGCTAAGGAGAGGGGGATAGCAGCCTGTGGGTCTTTTCATTTCATTCATGTCTCCCAGAAGGTCACTGGCCACCCTTGGCTGGTGCCCATCCCAGTCCCTGGACCACTGGTCAGTGAGGGAGGAGGCCACAAATTGACACTTGGTTTCTCAGCCCCGTGAATGAGAAGGATTCTGGATGGTTGGAGAGTTGGAGGTGAAGGGATCAGTGAATTCCCTTTCGCTCCTTTCTTC
Source organism: Macrotus californicus (assembly GCA_007922815.1). Classification (NCBI taxonomy): domain Eukaryota; kingdom Metazoa; phylum Chordata; class Mammalia; order Chiroptera; family Phyllostomidae; genus Macrotus; species Macrotus californicus. The sequence continues at coordinate 9,852 of VMDR010000782.1, read as the reverse complement.
CTTTTTCTTCATCTTATTTCTTAAAAAAAACAGGGTGGGGCAACTTAGGGTGTAACACACAGGTGGCAAACACAAGGCCCGTGGGCCGAATCCGGCCCTCCACCTTGTTTTATCCGGCCCAGCACCTTGTTTCTACCTGGCGGCAGCACCGAGCTCTCAGTTAGCTGATAAGGAGTAGTTACACTTATACAGTCCTAAAGTTATGTTCGGTCCTTTGAAGGCAATCGCGAGGCTGATGTGGCCCCCGGTGAAAATGAGTTTGACACCCCTGAAATGGGAGGTAAGGGATAGACGCAGGAATGTGGTAAGTGGATACCGGTTTGGGCTGCATTTTAGCTCAGCTGGGAACGTCAGTGTCAGAGTCCCCTTTCCTGACCCGCGGCGAGTGAACTGGCGTTGCTGCTGTGTTGGGAGCTGACCTGCAACATGCTTCGACCCGCTGAAGTCTGCTGACGCTCGAGGGACTCTAGAATTCCCACGTCCTTTATAGAGGTAGGGGCCTTGAGTTTCTTTTTATTGAACTTTACTTTTATATACAGTAAAAAGATATAACTAGCTAGTTGATGGGATAATCGACAGATTAAAAATGCATGTTACTCACAATGACCTGGCTGGACTTGGAGCTGTGTGGATGGTGGCAGAGGCTTATTCAGAAGGAAGAAGCCAGCCAGCCTCTGGGCAGCAAGGCAGATGGGCAGCCGACTGACCTGTTCCCGCGGCACAGCAATGGCTTTGTGTTAACCCCACATTCCAGCTCGCTCCAGCCCCACAGGCTATTTGCATAGCACACAAACAGCGGATTGTACAATACGTGCAGGTATCACCGGCACTGGCAGTGGACCATGGATATGAATGGGACCTGTGTGTCCCAGTTGTAAGATCTTCCCAAACCAGCCCCACTACTGCCTGGGCAGAGTTCAGACTTGCCGGGGGTGGGGGTGGGCAGGGGTGTACGACCCATCTGCATTCTCATTTCCAGGATCTGAAAATGCGTTTGTATAAAAGATAGGAAGAGATGGGATTAAAAATCCATAGGAAAGAAGTGCCCTGAGTGAGAAAACCCTGCAGGTTAGTTTAATAAGAAGGAAAAAAAAGGGTGGGGGGGAGTTAGGAGGAGGCAGGAGAGGGGGCAATGAGAGTGAATGAGAAGGGTTTCTGACAATTAACTAATTCTCCTTGCTCTAACCCATGACAGAATTAATCACACATTAACACACTGACAGCAAAATTAATGTCATATGCAAATTAATAGTGCGGGCTTGGCATTCAACAGCCTGTTGGCTTCTTCAGGCTGGTGCTGTCGTTGCACCCCCAGCCCCAGCCCGTAGGCTGCTGCGTCTCACCCTCGCTCTGCCTGAGATGCCCAGCGCAGCTTCGGAACGACACTGCCATCCCCTTGGCTGGCCTGAAACAATTCATGCCGAAGTCCAGGCGTGTTGTTAGCTGTTTTGTTTTCTTGTGGAAGCAGAATCAGGAATAAGGCAGGTGTTAGTCAGGAACACTTTTTCCTCTAAATACTTACTTACACCTTAGTTTTGCCATCAGTAACTATCCTTGTAGGGAGACAGGGTTTTTTTTCCTATTCTTAAAACGTCCCTAGGAAGCTCCTGGAGTGTTGCTCCCCAGATGCCGTCATTAGGACACACCCTGGACTGGAGGGAAAAGGTGTGTTAAGAGTACAGTACACCCCCTCCCCTGTCCAGGGTTTTGCTTTCCACAGTTAATTATCCACAGACATCCATAGTCCAAAAATATTAAATGGAAAATTCCAGATGTTCTGTGAGAGACCCCATTCATATAACTTTTATTATGGTATCTTGTTATAATTATTCGATTTTAATTAGTTGTTGTTAATCTCTTACTGTGCCTAGTTTAGGAATTAAATTTTTTCATAGGTGTGTATGTATAGGAAAAACACATAGTACAGTTGACCCTTGAAGAACACAGTGGTTAGGGGCACCAGTCCCCTGCATAGGTGACAGTCTGTGTGTGGCCTCTGTCTCCCCCCATATTAACTACTTATAGCCTACTGTTGATTGGAAACCATACCGATAATAATAACATAGTCAATTAACACATATTTTACATGATACATATATTATATTCTGACTCCTGAGAGTAAGCTAGAGAAAAGGAAGTGTTAAGAAAAGCATGAGGGAGAGAAAATATACTTAAGGTATTCATTGGGAAAAGAATCTGTATATCTGTAGACCCAAGCAGCTCAAATCTGTGTCATTCAAGGGTCAGCTGGACGATCTGTAGCTTCAGGCACCTGCTGGGGGTCTTGGAATGTCACCCCTGAGGGTAAGGGGAACTACTGTTTATCACACAGTCAAATCTAAAGTCCTTCTAGTTTTAGTTATGAACTACAAAGTGGAAATTGTTTTATGTGGCTTCCAGGAGGTTTAACCTATTGAAACCAACTCCAAAAAAAGAAAATGTGAGCCTCTTCTTGATGTTGAAAAATAAATAACCAAAAGAAAGAACAGTCTGTTTTAGAACATTTTGATGGCTGAACTTTAGTGCCTGGGGCAAGCGCAAGCTAGCCTGGATGACTAACCCACTTGTGAATTCGCCATCTGGGTAATTATTATTTTGACACTTAATGAGTGATGGCGCTGGCATTGCACAGTGTGTGAAAGGCACGACCGGCCTGGGAGGGGGGCACTTCAGGGAGGACGAGGCAATTCAAAGTGGGACCCCAGAACAGGCAACTGTTGATGTTGATTTTGAATGAGTATCTGCGTTTTTCTTCGTGGTGCTGGTGCCCTTAGCTTTTTCATCAGCTCCCGCTTCACCTGCTACCAAGGAAAGAAGACTTGAGGTGGATGAGGTCTGGGCGGAGATCTGGGAAGCAACGTTGCCGGCTGTGGAAGAGTCTCGGTTCCTGGGCCTGCTGGTGCTGCCTCTTAGTGATGTTTAAAACAGCCCCGAGGACTGACTGCCGGACTAAAATGGACCGTAGACACTGGGACCCTGGAGAGTCATTCATGTACACTTTGGTTTTATAAATGAAGTGAGGAGTTTGAATGGATCAAGGACATAAGTTATGTGTGGATGTATACATATGGATGTATATATCTTGTGTCCTTGATATCTGCTTGGATGGATGGTTGGAGATGTGATGGATGCCAGCTTATGTATATGTATGTAACATATTCATGCACATGTGCACACATTGTGTGTGTACATTTGCTCAAATTTTTATATGTGGCCTGGTGTCTTAGCTACTACCGATTTCATCAGTCCTTCTACTGACTTTACCACAGGGCAGACCTGACACTCTGTCTGAAGAACCTTGTGCGGACAGAGCAGGAAGCTAGAGTGGGGGTTGGCACTGTCTTCTCTTCCTTAATGTCATCTGTGACATGGAGCCGTTCGCCTCCCAGAGTCATTAGAGTTGGGGTCATGATAGATGTGAAGGAGCTGTCAACGCTGTAAGCACATAGCAGTCTAAAGCAGATAGCTAATGATTAATATCTGATCACACAAGACTGTTTCAGAGACAGAAGCCATGTAATGGGAGCACACTGGAGGGACAGGGCACTACAGAAGGCCGTGCAGTGTGCTTGGCCACACCCTTGCTCCCTGGCACACACATTACACCAGTCCCTGTGAAGAAGGTGGCAGCCAGGTGGAGCTCCTTGCCGTGACTCTGAGGCTGGCCTAGTTGTTGGCCCTTCCCTAGCGGTGCTGCAGGGTGAGCAGAAGTCCTCATCTCCATTGTCCCCTCCCACTGGGCGTTCATTGGCATAATGGGTTGAATAGAATGTGATGAACTTAGGCTGCCAGAGAAGGAACAGGTGACAGTGGCCAAGGGGAAGGTCATCTTTCTGGAACGGGTGGGCTCCCCAATCCTACCAGAGTGGTTGGGAGGTGACGGGGAGCTAAGGCTCATTCAGCAGGGGGAGATAGCAAACTCCAGGAGTGGGCTTGGTGAGATAACTGCAGAGGGCAGAATTTGGGTGCAAGAGAACACTCACGAGGTAGTGCCTTGGCTGTCGTTGTCTGAGACCGAAGTTCTCAGGAGGACGGCTGGGTGTGTGTTTTCTGGTTTTTGCACCCCTGGAGTGTGGAAAGCAGTCTGCTGTTCCTGTTATTTGGTGTAAGTTCACAAACGTGATTTTATCCCAAAAATGCTGCACGACAAGGGAAGGAAGTGAGCCCACCTCCCCTTACTGTACCTAAAAGGCCTTCCACTGGAGCTTACCTTTGGGGCTGGCTGGCAGAGGCCTCTGCATACCTGCATGCCCAACTGGGAGCTGGACCTGCTCTAACTTTGCATCTGTGCGTGTGGCCGTTTTAATTTTTCCCTGGATGGCCTTGTCTGGGATTCTGCCTGCTGCCTGTGCGGGTTGCTAGGAAACCGGCAAAGGCCTGTCTTCTCCTTGCTCAGGACCAGGCCTGAGGCCTGGAACCAGCAAGCATCACAAGAACATAGGAGCTGAGCCAAGTTCACTACTCACCTTTGCTCTCTGCCCTGATTCTTTCCCTCAAGACACCTTGACGTCTTCCTGTACATTCAGTGGTCATTGCCATGTAGAAGCACTGCAGGGAGGCCATGCCTCATCAGCTATCATGGTGATGTTCAGGAGCCTTTATCAGGCAGTAAGGGGAGCTCCAAAATCCAAATGACTGTGGGCTTCCCTCTAATTAGTTTTCTAGGGCCTTTCTTGGGCCATCATACCTGAGCAGACCAGATGCCCTTGCAGTTCCTTGTAGTTCCCTGTCCCTCACCGCTACCCACGTGGTCTCCTGATAGGCATACCTCCTGCTCCCCAGCAGTGCCTCCTGCCTTTCAAAGGAGGGAAAGAGGGATGTGTTTTTGGCCATGGAGTCATGAGAGGAAGTAACTGAGTGTCATTTCTGTGAAGAAGTTGTACAGGTTCCTAGAAGCTGCATGTCCTGAAAGCTTTGTTGATCTGTTGCCTTGTTACCTGCCTGCTTTCTGAGCACAATGGTGGGAGAAGGGGACAGTGGGACCTAAACATCAGAACTGGGCTCTGAGAGTTAAGCAAAAGAATGCTGGCTCATTCTTTGGGGGGCAGGGGTATAGGGTGGGGTAGGGGAATGTATTTGGCAGTATCTGCCAAAATTTTGTTTTATTTCATTTTCAACATTATTTTGTATTAGATTCAGGTATATGGCATCATGGCTAGAGAGTCATGCACTTTACGAAGTGTTCCCCCCCGATATTTCTAGTACTCACCTGGCACCATGCATCGTTAATACACTGTTACCAACTGTATTCCCTATTCTTTACTCTACATTCCTGTGACTGTCCCGTAACTATCCATTGGTACTTCCTAATCCCTGCATCTTTTATACCCAGCCCCCAACCACCCTCCCCTCTGGCAACGATCATTCTGTTCTCTGTGTTCATGAGTCTGTTTTCAATTTTGTTTGTTCATTTAGTTCTTTAGATTCCACAAATAAGTGAAATCGTACGGTATTTGTTTTTCTCTGACTGAATTATTTCACTTAGCATAATACCCTCTAGGTCCATCCATGCTGTCGCAAATGATAAGATTTCATTCTTTTTTAATAGCTAGTAGTATTTATTGTGTAAATGTACCACAGCTTTTTTATCCACTTGTTTATTGATGAGTGGATAAAAAATTTGTTTCCATGGCTTGGCTATTGTTAATAACACTGTAATGAACATAGGGGTGCATATATTCTTTCGAATCAGGGTTTTGGGTTTCTTTGGATGTGTGCCCAGAAGTGGATTCTCTGGGATACTAGGCAGTTGTATTTTTAATTATTTGAGACCCCTCCACACTGTTTTCCACAGTGAAGAATGCCTGCTCATCTGGAAGAATGTTCCCTCTGACTTTTGTTGGGTTTGCGTTAAAACCTAAGAAACTTGTCTTCTTCCACTCAGGGAAATTGCTCTGCAGGTCACACACAGACTGGCAGTTGTCCCCAGATGCTTGTTTTAAGTTGGTTATGTTGCTGACCATGAGGGAATCCTGGTGGGTCCTGTCGGTGGTGAGCACCTGGCTGCGTGTGCGTTTCTGCCGCTGTCCACCCAAATGTAGAGAGGCTCACTCCTTTATGAGACGGCCTGACAGCTGTATGCTGTGTCTGAAACGGTCTTCGCCACAGCTTATTTCAGTGATTTTCAAGTTGGTAGACTGATCACCTGGACTTCAGATCATTGTGTCATAGTTTTGCTGTGAATTGCTATGCATCTGTTAAAAATGATGGTACATATGTGTTTTTTGTTTTTTGTTTTTTGTTTTAGTTAGGAAGGTGGCCTCAACATTGGATAAAAATATTACATGCATAGAATACTTTATTTATGTAAAATTGTGGCATATTGTATGTGTAGAGATGTCAAAATACATATTGGCCAAAAATGTTCATCTTGGTGATAGAATGTGGTGATGTGTATTTTGCCCCTTTCTGTTTTGCCTAAAAAAAAAAAAAAAAAGATATAATTTCTTAAATTTTGTTGAAGACATCCCCTTCCCAAGGGTCCCCGAACCTATTGTGCATCAGAATCATCTGGTGAACCCTTTTAAGAACAAATTCATAGGGTCTTCCCTTGAGCTTGACTCTGTGAATCGGGGTTGAGGACGTGGAAAGGATCTGTGTTTCAACAAGCTCCTGATGCACCTGGTCCTTGAGGCCATTGAGGAAATACTGACCCTGGGGAAAGAACTGCCGAAAGGTATTCTGTCCGGAAACAGTGACACCAAGTTTCTCTGACCACTTCCCCTTCCTGTGCCTGAGCGGGTCCAGGGCCTCCTCTGATGTTAGAGCCCTCTCTGTTGAGTTGCTGTCTGTTTTGTTACCTGCAAGGGGAGTCCCTGGGCAGAGGAACAGTTCTTTCCCATTCCTCTCCCATAACACAGTCTTCCTTGTGATGTTATTATTATTTTGTATAATTTAAATGATACTGTGCATATTTTATAACTGACTTTTTAAAACTTTGCCATGTGCAAATGTCACAAAATATTTTTCCAACACGTGATTTTTAACAGCTGCACAGTGCACCCTGGAGTGAAGGTGTCCGAGTTTGTTGGGCTGGCTGGCCCCTCCTCTTTTTGTCATTTGTTCCTCTGCATGTATTTTCTGCACTCAGCTGAGTACACATCTCAGGCGTTTAAAACTCTTCGTATGAAGGGGTTTCTGTGCACCTTACCATCCCCATCACCTGCCTCTGACACGTTTGCTTGTTGATGTTTCTCCTGGGTGACGACGCTCTTTATAGCACGTGGTGTTCTTGATGAGACCTCACTGGTTGGTTACGGGAGTCTTTCTCCTTCCTTGAGATAGGCACCAAATCATTAATTTTCTTTTCTTTTTTTTTTTTAAATGTGTGGTTGTCTCTCACACACCCCCTACTGGAGACCCGGCCCACAACCCAGGCATGTGTCCTGACCGGGGATTGAACCAGTGATCCTTTAGTTTGCAGGTCGGCACTCAGTCCACTGAGCCACACCAGCCAGGGCTAATTTTCTATTTTTTTTATGAAGCACCCAAATCGAACCCTGGGAAACCTGTGGTTCCCGGAACTGATCAGGGTTTTGTTGTTACCTTCCTTTTCATGCAACAAGACAGTTCAACCTCGTCTCCTCCAAACCTGAGGCTAGGACTTGACCTTCACTGATGTTTTCCTTCATCCTATTTATTCCATTGTTCAGTGTTAGCTGGCTGCCCTATCAAGTGTATAACATCCGGCCCTGGCTGTGCGGCCCAGTGGGTTGAGCGTCATCCCGCAAACCGAAAGGTTACCAGTTCAGTTCCTGGCCAGGGCACATCCCTGAGTTGCAGGCCAGGCCCCTGGGGCATGCAAGAGGCAACTGATAGATGTTTCTCTCACACATTGGTATTTCTCTCCCTCCCCTTCTAAAAATTAATGAATAAAATCTTTATAAAATGTATATCTGGAAAAATAACAGTAAAATCTTTGAAATATAGATTGACATAAATTGATGTATATGAAATGTATTGACATATTTTTATTTTTGAATTCAGAAGTATCTATTGTATGAAAAATAACTTCTAGTAATGCAAACACAAAAAAGAAAATTGTCCTTAATATCACCACCCACATGATTTGAATTTTAAACATTTTGGCATGTGTGACTTTAGCCTTTTCTGTGAAAATGGGATACTACTATGCTGTAGGATTCATTTTATGTTTTTAATTTATTGGGGTGACATTGGCCAACTAATAGCATGTATTGGAGAGGTTGTGGAGAAGAAGAAACCCTTATTCTGTAGAATTTAAAAGATACTGGGTATATTTTGTAACTGGCTTTTTAAAACTTTAAAATGTTTCATTTTTTGGATACTTTCCTACCACCCAAATTTTAATAGGCACAGAGTGCACCGCTGTGTGAAGGCACCACAATTCATTTAGCTGCCTCTCCACTTGACATTCAGGTTGTTTCCAGTTTTTCACTGTTACAAAATTTGAATAAGTATGTAATATAGTTAAACAGATTAAACAGAGCTCTTACAATATGAAAAATTTCAAAACTTATTTACTTGCTCTTAGAGTTTCTTCCCCTCTCCAATTCATCGTTATCTTTTGCAGTTTAAGATGTTTTGAGATTCCAAAGTTTAACATTTTTGTATAGTGAGATCTTTTCACTTTTGCTTCCTTCTCCTTGGTTAAGCTTAAAAGTCCCTTTCCTCTGCCAAGGTCATGTTCCTTTATAACCCCTCTTAGTTCTTTACGGCTTCATGTTCTGACACCGCGGAGTCCATCTGGAGTTTATTTTGGTGTAAGTTGTGAGGCAGGGGTCTCCCTCCCTTTGTTTCTTTTCTCAGTCAGTTGCCTGCCCCAGCCCCATTTCCTAAGCAGTCCACCCGTCCTTCCCTCACCGCTGACCAGTGCCACCACCGTGCCACACGCTGCTTGGATCTGGTCCTAGACTTTCTCTTGTTTCATTCATTTGCCTTGACCCCACACAGAAGTGCTTAAGGTATTTTAGTTTTGTACTGCCCTGGTTTTAAGTATAACACTGCTCATCAGTCATCTTTTAAAAGTGATTTTAATTTTACCCGTTTATTTCTCTCTGTGGCCTTTAGACTTCTTTTTTTTTCTTTTTTCCGTTGGTGGGGATGACTCCTAACTCTATTCTTACTAGAAATGTTGGGCTGGAGACGTGCAACTAGGTTATTAATGATCTACTCTAGACATGTTCCATCAGATGACTTTGATTCATTATCAGTATTCTTTGGGCCCAAATTTTTAAGTACAGAGACACTTCACTGTACCGGAATCAGATCCTCTTCTTTGTAGATTGTTCTTGGAGGATATCATGAGAGACAAAACCAAATGTCAGTAAGTCCTCTCTAATAGTCCCCTGACCTTACCAGTTCAGTATTATTAGGGTTAATAACAGTAGTGACACTATTGGGGTGGGGTGGGGGAAGGGGAGGGTTAAAGAAAAAATCTCTGGTTCTGTCCTAGGTGAATTTAGTTCGCTTCTAGTGACTCTTTGCTTTTCTAAGTTCTTAAAAACACATGCTTATAGGATTTTAGATTTTTTCCCACATGCAATGCTTTAGTCCATAATTTTCAGGTTCTGGCACCATTAAAAATCAGGAAGTGTTCTCCCTTGAATGCTCTTTTATTTTTTCTGGATGAGGTAAAACTTCGAAATGCATGGGAAGGAATACATTGAAATGGCGTCATTTGGTACTGTATCTGTTTTGTTTTAGAAACAGCCCTTAACAGAACTGTGCCTGGCATAAAGTAAGCACTCTGATAACAGCTGCTGTTACCCATACTCCTCTGCATTTAATAAACGAGTATATACTGTGTATGTTATTAAAATTCACGCTGAGACTTTTTTTTTCCTTTTTTTAAAAATATATTTTATTGATTAT